>CM059189.1:41939210-42196710 GCA_030323885.1 Branchipolynoe longqiensis
CCATTCTTTGGTTATTGTTTCATGGACTAAGCTGCGCCCAAAATACGCCATCACTTCACAACTTGCACTTCGTAACGCTACACCCGCCATTTTCTTTGAGACTTTTATTCATATGTAAGCCTAAGCTTCTCCCAGTAAGCCCCTGCTCTCCATAGCTCACAATGTCATGCTCGACGTCCTAATATGACCTTAGATGTTGCCTGGATGTAAGACTCCAACAAACCAACAGGCGTCAAGCTCGTCACCCACTAACAAACCCGTACGGGTACTAGTACTACATCCTGTGATATGTCAAAACACTGACCAAATGCCCCACCCTGCCCTACTATAACTTGACCATGTACAATCTGCTCCATATTAGAAGAGCCAACACCATTGACAATGTGGGCGGCTTTGGTTTGTTTTCAATTTTAGTGGTTCTTTTTCTCTCTATATGTATGTAGGTATGTAGATTGTAGGTATTTATGTATGTATGATTGTGTGTATGTATGTAGACATGCCGACATGCATGCATGTATGTGTGTAATATTTAAAAGCGTTAAGCATTGCAGAGTCATCGTTTGGGATAGTAGTTGACCATCGTATGTAATACTAACAGTAGATATAAATGATTATCTATCTACTAGTACAAATGGAAGAGAGCTGTGGCATAGTGACAGGCCATGAAGATGACCTATGTTGCCTACTCACTCACTCACTCAATCACTCACTCAATCACTAACTGCACTAGTTGGCTCAGTGTCAGGATAATGTGACTGAGTGGGATATCAGGTCATGGTGCTGGCGGCCTGGTCTCCCAGTGGGGCAGCACTATAAAGTCGCCGTGAGTGCGCACTGTCACAAGTCGGTACCCGTCCTGATATGACCTTAGATGTTGCTAGGACGTAAAACAACAACAAACAAACTCACTAACTGCAGCATCTCGTGTTCAATTAATACAAGGATACAATGACCATAACAGGCCACAACTAACATTGTTTGTTCCTAACTACTTTCATCATTAAAAACCTTTGAGTTATTTTCTCTTCTCTTTTTGCAACAGATGTTCAAACATGTGATCATAAGAAATACCAGATCATTTGACATGGGATACATCAGTTTGTTGATGTCACTGCAGGTAGGTTATGTCCCAATCATTATTTGTATTAGCCCCTGTTATAGGGGCGACAATGATTGTTATACATGTCTTAATTTACAACTATGCAGTCCCTTTGATTTTGTGAGCTTTTAAAATATTTTGCAACCACATAGTTGATTCTTTGCAATTTGATAATTTAAAGAAAAAACAATTAGACCTGTGCATCGGTGTAAATTATCAGGTCTGTTTTAAGGACTTATTCAATATATATAATATGATAATATATAATATGATAACTATAATTTATATATGATATATATATATCATATATATTACACAGATCTTATCCTTAAATAGCAACTCTGCAATCAACCCAATATTGTCCTGACAGCAGGTGTCCTGCATTCGGAAAGTGTCGTGTTTTTCTTTTTTTTCTTTTTTAGTGCATTAAGATGACTTTTCTTTTCTGTTTTCAGGATGGTTTCGGCGCATCCCTTGTTGGTGTCACGGACACATCGGTTCTGTTCCGAAGCATAGTGACAGCGACGGCGCATCCGGGTGTGTCACCTGCACAGCGATTCCTGCTCATGGAGTGGTTGACAGAACTTACTCAGGTGAGAGTGGACACTGGCCGTACAGACAAAGCTTCTACTAAGAAGCTGCTCTTGTACCTGATGTCACAATGGCACTTTCCTAATGACTAACAGTGATACCACCTCCAGTGACTGGTTCCCCTACTGTTTACACCATCACTAGCAGCATTTCTGTAAAACTAGCTACCACTAATGTAGTAAATCCCCATCTCTCCATAGCAATATAGGGACAGCTTAATGTTATTATAATCATTACAGATTCACTCAAATCTGCCTGTATTTCACTTAATAATTATTCAATTATTATTGTCTTATTATATGAAAACATTGTTTATAATTGCAATTGTAAATGACCGGAAAACTATTGCCATTGTGCTGATACGGGATTATTCAGAAAAATAATGATTTACCAAAGAAGAATGACAAAGATTGGGACTAATATTTTCAGGCAGGAAGATGAGCCCATCGAGTGGGAATCGTTACCCAAACACCCTAAAATATATCATTCTTAAATAAAATGATAATTTGTTAACGCTGTATAGTCTGATGAAAATATCAAATTTTCAAAACCAAAACAATTACCTAAATGTGATTCTACATATCTAACTTAGATACTGGTGCACTTATTAAGCATCTGTCACCACACAGAAGGGGATACCGAGGCAATTGAATAGAACCTTTTACTGCAGAAGCCTATGGCATCAGAGTTTTGGCATGCTTGTCAAAATTAATTTTGCATGGTTCCACTTCAAATATCTCAAAAGTTTGCCACTTAAAATAAAAGCTAAAGTAAGGTACATAATAGCGATCAACCTAATGTATATATCTCGGAAAATTTCAGAAACTCAAAACCATTGGACTATGCAACTTTAACATTGGAGATATTTGAAGTGCGAGCATACAAAGCAACTTGTGCGTCTATACCACAAGTGCCATACACCATTGCTATGTTAATTAGGTCACATTGCTCCTTGTCAAAGCCAGCTAGGTTTTACCCAAATCCCCAAAGAAAGGGTTGATTGGAGGAAAGAGGTTCATTACAGCCAAGACGAGCCTTCAAGTCTCATCTAGTTACAGTGGAAGTATTGAGGAAAGCAATGTAAATAAGTGTGAAAACATGTCAAGGTCCGGTGGGTGACTGTGAGTGGTTGAAGTTTGTGATGCCCGCTCGACTGACTGCTGGAGGTGGAGTGCTTGTCAAGGAGGCAGTACCCATGGGCAGCTGTACGGGTTGCTGGCGAGGCGGCCCGTGATTGGCCGGTGTGAAGGCACAGGGCTGGTGGCTGTTCCGAGATGCATGTTTCCTCCCCCGCGAACCACCTAGAATTCTGACGTATTACAAAGCAATGAGTCCACCAGTAAATAAGTTAGATGTGTTGGATCAAATCTAGGTCAGTGTTTTGGTTTTACAATTATTATGCTATCATTGGATTATGGAACATTAACTGGAGATGCCTTTGCTTATCGGTTATTAAAGTTGCATAGTCCGATGGTTTTGAGTTTCTGTCATTTTTCTGAGGTGAATATACTAAATTGATTGTCAGAATTTACCTTTCTTTAATTTGAAGTTACTTTTATTTTGAATGGCTAACCTTTGAGATATTTGAAGTGCAAACATGTCAAATTAATTTTGGCAATAACGCCAAAACTCTGATGCCACAGGCTTCAGCAGTAACCGGTTCTATTAAATTGACTCAGTATCATCTTCTATATGGCAACAAATGCTTAATAAGTTCATCATTATCTAAGTTAGATATGTAGAATCAGATCTAGATAATTGGTTTGGTTTTGAAAATCTGATGCTTCATCGGACTATGCAACTTTAACCCATCTAAAAGGTTGGAGAGGACCCCGGCTGGCCTGGTCTCATCAGCTTCACACTGCTCACAAGAATCTTCCCGCGGACATTCGACGGCTGTGAACTGCAATTGAAGAAGCTCTACCTGCTGAGTCGACTGCTGCCCAACTACCTGCCTGACGGTACACCGCAGTTATTTCCTGATATTGATCTTCTTTGGTGTATGTTTGCTTTGTTTTGTTTGTTGGGCTTTTACATCCTAGCAACATCTATGGTCATAGCAGGACGGGTACTGACTTGTAACAAAGCGTGCTCAGTCGTGATGACTGTATAGTGTTGCCTCACTGGGAGACTATAGACACCTGGCACCATCACCTGATATCCCACTCAGTCACATTATCACAATACTGAGCAAACCAATCCTTGTCCTACCCTATTAATATCGAGCACCAGGCTAGATGGCAGCAGGTATCAACTTTGTTGTTCATCGCTTTCGCTTTCGCTTTTACTTTTACTTTTACTTTACTTCAGGCTAAGTTGTGTCCATCAGTTTCTAAATGGGATACGTCGGGTCAAATGTGAGCAGTGCTTTGGTTTAGTTGATTGCTTTCATGGGACTGCGCAGATCTAATTGCGTGACCTAGTTCTGACACTGCTTTGTGCTTGTTCAGATGAGGTGGAAGAGGCACTGTGTAGCTGCCTGCAGCTGATCCAGCAGTCTGTGCAGTGTGGGTTGGGTGGCCGCCCGGCGACAGTCCTGTTCCGCAGTCTCTACCGCTTCTACCAGCACATTCCCGACTACCAGGCTGTCGAGAGTATTAAATGGTGAATATTTATTTCAGGCCTTGTACTGTAGTACATTATTGCAGCGTGGTGTTTGCCATTTATTCCATTGACAAACATTCACTGCTGATTTTTTGCCATGTCCTTCTTATCAAGCGGTTCTTCCTATCACGTTTTTTAATTCCACTTCAAATTCACCTCCCCCTTCCAAAGAAAAAAAGACTTTTAAAGCCCTAAAATTTCAAAAGAAAACCCACCCTAGCATAAGTATAAAAATCATATACTTGATTGCAAGATACTTAAATATAGTACGATCGTATTAACATTTGTATTTGGTAATCAAAGTTGTGTTTAGATATTGTGTGATCCTATTAACTTTATAAACCTGTAACAGGACAATCTGTTGACAGGAGCACGCTGTTTTTTTAAATAATGCTGAATGCTTATGGATATTGCCTTGCTTAAATGAATGCATCACTTGAAATCTCGATACTAGAATTGTAGGAGCAAACAATTTCTAAATTAATGTCAGATACTTATGGATATTAACTGATATTTGTTGTTTAAAAAAGGTTATCCTAAAATGAATGCATCACTTGAAAGCATTTTATATCAAATTCGGGTACTTAGAACAGATACTTACAACTTTCTAAATCAATTCCCGATGTTT
The DNA here is from genome assembly GCA_030323885.1 of Branchipolynoe longqiensis. Lineage (NCBI taxonomy): Eukaryota > Metazoa > Annelida > Polychaeta > Phyllodocida > Polynoidae > Branchipolynoe > Branchipolynoe longqiensis. The sequence goes on from CM059189.1 coordinate 41,944,133, forward strand.
ATTGATGTTGACTGTGCCCCTTTCTAAATTAATGCCAGATGCGTATGATTGGACACTTTTACCTGATCAGTGCTGTCTAAATCACTGGCTGCGCCTTCTTCCACAGGATCTTGATAAGATTGGGGCAGAACCACAGCTGGCTGGCGCTGCGGGTGTTGAACCTAGTGGAGGCCACGCAGAGACTTCAACCCGACAGGTAAAACCAGGAGGCTGGCTGTAGAACATATATTTTCACTTTGAATGTGTGATGAGGTTGGTTCCTGTGAGGAAGTTCAGGAGTTCGATTCCTGGTTGAGTCAAACCAATGACTTACACAATTGATACTTGTCACTACCTATCCTGGCGCTCGGTATTACTAGTATTGGGCAAGGAGTGGTTAACTCAGTATCAGAATAATGTGACTGAGTGGGAAATCAGGTCATCGTGTCAGTGGCTTGATCTAGTGGGACAGAACTATAAAGTCACCATGAGTGTGCACTGTCACAAGTCGGTATCCATTCCAATATGACCCTAGATGTTACCAGCATGTAAAACTCAAACAAAGAAACAACACTCCACCCTTATTGAATGACCTTTATCTTTTACCTCAGTGACCTTGGACAGGAGGTGCTGCTCAGTCTGCTCACCAGTATCACCATGGTGACGCCGAGCGGCCAGGACCCGGTCCGGATTCAGCACCACCTGGTGGTTCTATACCGTATCGCCTCCGAGCCCTCCGTCAACCCCTCGGTCAGCACACAAGATGGCCAGGCACTTAATGTAGTCATTTCATTCGAATGCTTAATTACAGAAGGCGGTTAAAATTTGTCAATTATCACAGTGTAACAGAGCTGACGCGTGGCAAAAATTACTCAAAATGAAGTTTACATAATATGTACGATGCAGGATCCGAATTATCACATTATAACAAGATAACAGGCGACGAAACACTGTAAAAAAAAATATTTAAAAAAAAGTCTGACCTAACGTGTGTTATGGTATTATCATGTGCGTGTATACGTTTTATCATATGATAACACAAAAGCTTGATATAATGTGTATGGTATTGTATTGGTATTATCATAGGATAACACAGAGATATTTGGTGACGAAAACTGGTGAGAATAAGTGTGACTTAATGTATTAATTCAAAATTTGAAGACTTTCAATTGTTTCAGTGATTATACGTGGCTATATATTACTGGCAGTGTCTTTACATAGGAGATTGTCAGCTACCTACAGAAGCTTGTTGCCATGGACACTATCTGTTGCCATGGGGATTGGGAAACTGGAAGTCGCATCCTGAATGTGTGTCGCAGCCTGCTTGCACAGCACAACATCAATGAGATCTTTGCCAGTAGGTTCTGATTATATTTTTGTTAACTGTTTAATAAGGTTCTGTTAGCTGGATGATAGGGGAGACCCTAGGTGGTTTAGTGGTTAAAGCCCTCACCCTGGAATAGATAACACCTTTGTTTGACCTGTGATTTCGGTTGGAGTCTCCCCATTTTCGCTGTGCAGACTCCTCATTTTGCAGAAGTTGCAATCTAACAAGTAAACCTCCAACCGAGATATATGAGCTCACAGTTAAACTTCTAGGCCACTCCCGTAAACTCAATCTAATATCATGGACTAACATATAAAGTTAACCATTGCTACAAGCTCATGCACAAAACCTCATAGCCACACCCTTAAAGAATTTTACCACAATAAAATTAAGGAAACATTCACAAATATTACCTACACTGCCGCAGATGATACCAAAATGAGATGGAGAAATGTCCAAATTATAGACGAGATTTACCCATGTAAACAGCGGAAGGATGAAGGCCAACTTAAAGCTGCATAGTCCGATAAAATCATCAATTTTTTTAAACAAAGCACTTATCTAGATTTGATCCTACTATGGTGTCGGAGTTTTGGCGCGTTTGTTCCAAATTACTCATTGTTAGCCATTTAAAATAAAAGTTACTTCAAACTAAAGTAATATAGCTTATAATGACCAACCTAATATATTTATCTCAAAAAATGATACTCAAAGCCATCGGACTATGCTATTTTCATAAATGAATACATTAATAATAAATTTAATAGTTAAAGAAAAAAGACGAGAAAATACTCATGCCTCATAGTCATAGCTAACACATTAGCTGATAACAAAACCGATAACCTCATAGGTGTACCTCTGAGGACATCTGCACCATTTTCATAATAGGTAAATAACCATTTTGACCACATCCAATTGGCGGAGCACTGTCTCACATTTAGTGTGTCTGTGTGCAGGCCTGGGGTACGTGTTACACCGTGTCAGCGTTCAGCACGCCGACGTGGACATCAGGGATCGTGCCGCCTTCTACTACACCCTGCTGTGCACCCTCTCGCCCCAGAAAGTAAGTTACTCACAACCATGTGCATACATGGCTGGTGTGTTATATTAAAAGGTATTGCACCATAACGGTTTCAGGCGTAGGAGGAGTGTGCATAGTTGTGCCAATATCAAAAGGACCGTGTGATTTCTTATTACATCGGCAACGGCCTTGACCTTTCACCAAATGGCATATTTGTCATTATTACAATGAAAATAAGTTCAGCTCCTGGCTGCCAACATCTTCACATGTTCCATGAGTGTTATATTGTACAGGTCTTTAATATTGTGTTTTATTTGTACACGTTTACACTAGCAAGTCGTTCTTAATGGATATCACATAGAACATTGCCATGTTGAATTATATATGGTATTTAGGCTATATTTCACAGAGGCGCAATGAGCTGTTCCCCACCTTAGTTCTTTCCACTGCCACCAGATGGCAGGTTGGTGGTGGACACATCCTCCATAAGACCTTTTCCATAGAGCATGCTTTACAGTTTTTTATATTTTTTATTGAGGCTGTATTTATACTGTCCATAGCATATAATCCTGGGTATTCAGCCTTGTTTTCAATGCTGGCCAGCTGTAGTGTTGGTGTTATCTTACCACACAGTAGCCTCTGATAAGGTATTTGATTGCCTGTATTTCAGTAGCAGATAGATGGTTGGTTGGTATGGTTAGTAGCCTATGTTAGTTTTTTTGGATTTTCTTGGCATATATGTGTTTTTATTTTTGTCTACTCTTACTACTAGACTAGCCTACTCCTATTTACATATCATAGGCTTGTACATAGCTGCATGGTGTGCTATCTGGCTACTTTTGGCATGGTTGCCTTCCATTGGGCATCCCGCTGGTGGGCTGTGACATATCACATTCCCCTTTGCAGTGCAGCTTAGTGGGGGGTTCCTAGCCTTATTTTGCACAGATATTTTTGTATGTTTTTAGGTCAGGAATTTGTCTTCCTTTAGCCTCAGCCATTCCCAGCGTGCTTCTCTCATGAGATTTTATTTGGCTTCTGGTCTGCTTTAGTAGTGGCACATTATTTGCTCTAGTAGCCCTTTGTGGTTATGTTAGGAGTTTATTGTTTTGACTATAGCTATATGCTAATGTTTTCAAATGAATTATTCTCCTATTTTCTAGTAATTTCACTTTGGTTCTTTTGTGTATGTCATAGGGTGGTGTGCAGCTTGTCTACTCTGAGGCAGATTTTTAGGGCTCTGTTCTGCAGTATTTTTTTAAGTTCTTTTTTCGCACCCATGTAGTTTACATCTCCATAGTCAAAATAGGGGAGCTGCCACCCACACTAGTTCTTCCACAAACATCAGAGGGCATGTTGGTTACTGGTGGAAATCATCTATACTGATTACTCGAGTTGCAATCTAAACCTGAATCGACAAATGTAGCGTTATTTCTACACAGGGTGATTTCGTGCACATTATGACAATACTTTCCTGGGAAAAGACAGAAAACCTTGTCAAACCACATGAATTGAATTTGTAATCTTTAGTTTTCTTTAATAAAATATCAACAAATTTCAACAATGAACGGCGTGCTGATGTGATGGTATTCTTGGTAGACCATGGGATCGTGGGTTCGAACCCTGGTCGAGGCAAACCAATGACTTAAAAATTGATACTTGTTGCTTCCGAGCCAGGCGCTCGACATTATTAGGATAGGGCAAGGACTGGTTGGCTCAGTGTCAGGATGTGACTGAGTGGGATATCAAGTCATGGTGCTGGCAGCCTGGTATCCCAGTGGGGAAGCACTATAAAGTCAGCATGAGTGCACACTGTCACAAGTCTGTACCCATCCTGCTATGACCTCAGATGTTTCTAGGACGTAAAACAACAACAAACAAACAACAAATGTGATGGTATTCAGGTGACGTCGCTGCTGTCGCTGGCACCTGGCGGGCGCGACACGCTGGGCCTGGCCGTGATGGTGAGTCAGACCAGCAGCATGTCCGGTGTGCGGCCGGTCCACCGCCTCCAGCAGCCACTCCTCCGGCTCACACGGTAAGTGCAGCATGCCAACGCCGCCCTCAGCAAGTGTGCACGGTCAGTAAGCTGTCAGCCACACGGGTGCGGTGGCCGGATCGGTAGAGCGGAGAATTCCCGTGCGGAAGGTCGGGAGTTCGAATCGTAGCCGAGTCAAACCAGTGACTTATAAAAATTAATACTTATCGCTACCTAGCCTGATGCTGAGCATTAATAGGATAGGACAAGGACTGGTTTGCACAGTATCAGGATAATATGACTGTGGAATGTCAGGTTATGGTGTCAGTGACCTGGTCTCCCAGTTGGGCAGTACTATAAAGTTGCCATGAGTGTGCATGGTCACAAGTCGGTACCTGTCTTGATATGACCTGAGATGTTGCTAGGATGTAAAACAACAGACACACACACATACCGCCACGCGGGCCGGTTCTGTTCATGAGCACAGATTGATGATTTTTTTAATGGGTTGTATTATCTTAATTACACACCAGATGCGGTGGCCGAATGGGTAAGTTTGTTGTTGTTTTACATCCTAGCAACATCTAAGGTCATATCAGGACGGGAGGCAACTTGTGAAAATGTGCACTCATGGCGACTTTATAGTGCTGCCCCACTGGAAGACCAGGCCGGCAGCACCATGACCTGGGCCGTGTTCAGGATACGCCTCTGAGTCATCTCGGAGACGTCTCCCATTTCAGAGTAGAGACAGAGAGTGTGTATATAAACAGATGAGAGGGACAACTCCCATACTAGAGCATGTAACAGCTGCCGACTGTGGCGCTCCAAGTGGTGGTTGTTGAACAGCTTAAGCATATGGGCAAACCTCAAGGCATTTTCAATGGCAGTGAGCAATCTTCATACAGAAAACGTTAAATATCTCTAAAACTACAACACCTAGAAACAAACTGATTGGAATACACATAGAAAACATGTTTACCAACAAGATTATATTAAATTGATATGGTTAGGGTTCTGGATTTCTATTAATTTGGAATAAAACTGACGTTTTTCACTACGCGTACGGCAAACTCAAGGCATTGTCAATGGCCTTGAGCAGTCTTCGTACAGAAAAAGTGAAATATCTCTAAAACTACACTACATAGAAACAAACTGTTTGGAACACATATAGAAAACATGTTTACCAAAAGGATTATATTAAATTGATACGGTTAGGCTTCTGGATTTCTATTAATTTTGAATAAAAACAAATGTTTTGCACTGAGCGTACCGGCAAACTCAAGGCTTGTTCAACACTAACCGCCAGGAACGCCACTGTAGCCTGTGTTACCGTTTTTCGCGGGAGTTGTCCCTCTCATCTGTTTATATACACGCTCTCTGGTAGAGACAAAAAGCACCTCGAAAATGGCCGCCGTATTCTGGGGTTTCAGCCAATCCAAACTCTTTGCGGCCATTTTTGAGATGACCGACTGCTTTTGCCATTCAGACTAGCATGACGTCAGGAATTTCTCTGAGGTGACTCGGAGGGGTACCCTGAACGCATCCCAGATATCCCACTCAGTCACATTATCCTGGAACTGAGCCAACCAGTCCTTGCCCTATCCTAATAATGCCGAGCGTCAGACTAGGAAGCGACAAGTATCAATTCTTAAACATTGGTTTGACTCGACCAGGGTTCGAACCCACGATCTACCAACACAGAAGACGGACGCTCTATCTCATTCGGCCATCCCGTCTGGTCGCCCGAATGGGTAAGAGCACTGGCTGGCTTCCTGTGTGGGTGGGCGTAGTTCCATACCCGGACCGAGTCAAAGCATAGCAGTCCTATCTCCCAGTGGATATCAGTCCCTGTCTCAATATGACCTTAGATGTCATTGAGGAAACCAAATTTTTGGGCCTCATTTTCGACACAAAACTGTCTTTCGTGCCACATACAAAGTACCTGAAAACAAGATGCCTGAAAGCACTAGATATTCTTAGGGTGCTGTTGACCTCAGAGTGGGGAGCGGACAGAGATGTTCTGCTCTCCATGTACAGAACCTTGGTTCGGTCACAAGTGGATTACGGCAGCAAAGTATACGATTCCACAGGAAAATTGTATATATTGGGCTGCTAGACACGGTCCACCATGAGGGGCTGCGCCTGGACCTTGGGGGCCTTCCGCACCTCACTGGTTCAGAGCCTCTATGTCGAAGCCAACGAGCCATCACTTAACAACAGGAGAATCAAACTGGCCATGCAATATGTAGTCAAGATAAAAACCAATGCATTGAATCCTGCACACAATTGTCTGTTCAAGCCACATGATGAATCCAAGTATGAAGCAAAGCTGAATTACATCCGGCTACTGAGGGTCCGAATGAAACCTCATTTGGAGCCCTTAGGCGTGGATTTGGACGTGTTGGAGGATGACAAAGTCCCAAAACATCCCTCGTGGTCATTGAGCTAGCCGTCGGTTATCCTCGACTCATGGAACTAAGGAAGTCTGGGACACATCCACTCAGATACCAAGGACTGCATGCACAGATTCAAGGCCAGTTTGCAGACCAGCTGTCCATATGCACTGGTGGTTCAAAAGACCAAAGTCGGGTAGCTGCTGTGGCAGTCTGCTGACAGAACAGATTTGGCGTACGCTTGCCCGATCACAGCTCAATTTTCACTGCGGAAGCCCAAGCACTCCTCGCATTGGTGTGTATCAAGGTATCCAACCACACTAACTATGTGATATACAGTGATTCGTTCTCCTGCCTCCTGGCTGTTGCTGGACTGAAAACGGACCCCCCCCTATTCTAGCAACGGTCATTTATGAAATGAACCAACTGGCAACAGGTGGGTATGACACCAACCTGTGCTGGGTGCCTGGCCATGCCGGCATACAAGGAAACAAACAAGCTGATTGGGCTGCTAAGTAGGCCCTGAACTGTGATCTTGAACCGTGTCTGATCCCTCACTCTGATCTGAAACCACTAATAGCCACCCACATAAAATCCAAATGGCGACATGAGTGGGACATTAATAAAGTTCAAGAAATTTAACCATCTGTGGGAAAACCACCACAGACTCATGCGGGAGGTCGGTTGGGTCAAGTGGTGCTTAGCCGCTGCCATATTGGCCACTTGTGGCTTACACATGCTTTTCTGCTCAAGGAGGAGCCTCCCCCTGAATGTATTGGGTGTTAGTCCCCGCTGACACTCCTTAGACTAAGTAGACACATTTGACTAAGTTGTGTTGATTTTTTGGCCCTGCACCAACAATTTTACACTGCAGACAGTATGCATGACCTTTTTACTAAAGTAAAACAAGAAAACATTTTAGCGTTTTTGAGGCAGCTGGTCTGTGCCACCTCATATAGTTTACTAAATAAATTCTATCAATTAATAATAAAACTTTTCTTTTTTTTACGAGAATTTGTTTCCCTTAGCCACATTTATATAATTCTGAGCTCTTTAATTTAATGAGTGTCTATTGGCACATAATTGATTCTCTGCTTTTACATGTAAAAGCGGTGATTTGAACAAAATACAAACATTTCTCGCCGTGAATATGCCCTATGCTGCCGACATGGCGTAAAGCAACCACCAATCAATCAATCAACCTTCGATGTTGCAGGATGTAAAACTGCAACAACCAACCAACGTCAGCTGCTTGTACCTTCTCATGTAAATAAATAGCCTTTGTTTCTATGATATTTTCTCAATAAAGAAAGCTTACAGACATTTCCTAAATTTGAATAAAATATATATGTGTAGAATAAATCTACTTATTTTAAAATTTTTAGGTATAATACCCCTGTCACACTACGACGTAACAGGCCAGTGAGTGGGCAACGTAAAAATCACTTTTTTATGTCAAGATGCGTCGAAATTCACGGCGTTTCAGGGCCAAATTGGACGTCAGTGCAACATAGTGGATGTAGGCAAAACGTCAGTCCAATGTGGTTGTAACGTGTCTCAATGAGTTAGAATGTAAAAAAAGAAATGGCCCAAAGTAAGGCTAACGAGCCTCCAGCGCGCACGCCATCAGCCTAGCGAAACCCTAGCATTGGCTTAGCGTAAGACTTGTGTAATTATGCCCGCCCTAATGTAGCTATGTGTAATTCTGACGTAATTCGTAATGTGAGTCGACATCAGGCCCACGAGTGAGCAGCGTCAATCTAACGACAGTCCAGCATGCTAAGTGTAAGGACAGCGAATGCTCAATGTGCTGGACATGAGCGTAACAGATACCTTTATATACTCGAAGGCAAAACGTTTGCACCACGTTCACTTACCCCGAAGAACGTTGGCACTCGTTACATACTTTACGTGCGTGCCAGCCGTTCGTCAACTATGTCAAGACACGTTGGACTTACGTTAGACACACATCAGAGACACGTTAGACCTATGTCAAAATACGTTAACACCACGTTGTCAGCACGCAGGCGGCACATTCCTCCAGGCTCTCAGTCTACCGTCAGTCGATGTAACTCAACGTAGACCGACGTAGCTCTAACAAATGTCTTACGTATCTTGACGTAAGCCCAACGTAACCCAACTTAATGGCCTTACGCCGAGCTCCGTCGAAAGTTTTGGGTATGTCCAATACCTTGATGCGTGTCACCGTATCTCGACGTAACTCGGCGTATCTCGACAACGACTTAATGAATGAGTAATGTATCTTGATGTATCTCGACGTAATGCCCAAATTAAAACTACGTCAGCTTACGCTACCGCGGTACGTCGTAGTGTGACAGGGGTATAAGGGGATTGGATTTCCGATTGCTTGTACTACCTGTCTATGTATGTGAGGATGCTGCTTGAGCAGTTTGGGAATCAGGTTATCTGCATGTGAGACTATAGGTTGGTCAGTGACTGCAGGCAGTCAAGTCTGAGTATTGATCAGTTGGCCACATAAGTCGGCATTTATATTGAATTAATGTTTTAAATTGAATACAGACTACAAGAAAGCTATTTAATGTTTTTCAGGATAGAGCATGAGAACGAACACAGCGTTCTCACTGTCGAGCTGGAAGCGACCAGTACAGGTAAACATATGATATTTTTACCAAACTATTGTTGAACATTCTGAGAGTATATGTTGAGGGAAGACCTATACAATTGGATTGTAGCTATTGGATTTTAATCAACATAAGGTGAGAATGCCAAACTAAGACCATCAACAGTGACACACATTTTCTCCAACCTGTACGTAGGGTTGTAATTCACCTCTGAACAGAGTGAGGGGTGAATCTCATCTATTCAAACCCATGACAACACTAAGAACTACAAGAGCATGCCCTATACCACTCTGATAGAAATTAGCAACACTAGTAAGTTATGGATATATTACCTTTAATATTCTATTAAAGCAATAACATCAGGTTAAAGCTAATTAACTATACACAATTCTCAACTTATATTATATTTCTTTTAATAAATAATTTAATTTTTTTGGTGATGGGTGTATTTATGCTGCCCATAACGTTTTCACCGCTTGTTTTCACCCGACTTGTTTTCACCGCTAGACAGTAATAGTCTTGTGACTCCCCTTCATTTTATCACTTTCAGTTGTTGTGTAGCTAACTACTGCATGCATTCTTTCTCTGTTTGTAAGCATTCTCCCACATCCCCCAAACCTCTGTGAGTTTGTTTGTTCTACAATAGGTATTTTGCTTTATTTCAGGAATGCTAGAAAATTACTACCTGCATCTCGAAAATAGCGCAGAACTCGGACGTATCGCCATCGACTTCTACCTGCACTTCGATGTAATGCTCACATTGCTTTTCACCAACTTGTTTTGTTGTTACATTTATAGGTTATATTTAGACTTCAACAGAAACACATATAATGTGTAATGCAGTTCGTCCTTAATTGCAGCTTAATTGGGGATTTTCTTTTCGAAATTAACCAACACGATATATTTTCTCACCCAAAACAGAAATTTAAACAAATTACGCTTCTGTACTGATTTTGTTCGCCTATTATATATTCCTGTAGGTAGGACAACATGGAATTTCACGTAGGAACACTGAATCAATCAATAGTTCTGTCCTCTAGTCGAGGGTTGGATGCAATGGTTCTCCACTTGTCCCGATGGTGTGCTGTTCTGATAGACTAAATAATTCAAGCCTGTCCACTGTGAAATATTTGTAAACCATGATGTTCTTGGTCTCCCTCTCCCTCTGCTGCCATTCACCTTCCCTTCCAACAATGTACGGTATATTGAACTCTGACGAATGATGTGGCCAAAATAAATAAGGAACACTCAGCTGACACTAACTAACACGTTTTTTGTGTGTGTTTATTATTATTCAGAACGAATCCACGGAAGATCTAGACGAACTCTTTGCCTTAGAATTACATTTCAATTCCTCTCCATTCTTCAAAACAATACCCGGTAAGATGCCATATGTTTCAACCTTACCAATATTAGTAATTAATTTGAATTTAAGTTTGCAAGAGCCTACACGCAGCATCGTGTTTAAATAAAGCTTTGTTGTTGTATATAGCTATTTCTTTATAGGAGTACCTTTCAATTAACCATTTTGACTCTTGAAAACTTCTATTATTTTACCCACTCAGACAGGACATTTGATTTAATTAAAGAGTAACGGCATTGTTGTTATGTTTGAATTAATTAAGAGTAATGGCCTTGTTATTATGTTTGATTTAATTGGGAGTAACTGTTGTTATGGTCACACAGATATGCACATTTCCTGGGTGAAAAGGTCGGAGAGCGCATGTCCAGGACCGGATTGCTGCCACATCCGGTTGAATCTGGAACCTTCCGTGTCTGTCCCTGTTACATTGAGTCCAGAGTAAGATCATGAATCACTGCTAATTCCTCTTAAAAGAAAAGAAATTCCAACCTAACTTAACGGTTTGCTTGGATTAGGTTTGATTGAGCCAAGAATTAGGAATGTGGCTTTTTGGACTGATGACATGTTATAGCTGCAATCATCTGATAATTTTCTAACAGTAATCTAGTCCATTGATTCTCATCAAATTAAGCGGTTTTGCATTCCTTATCAGTAAGCTATGACTAGGGTGATTAATGTATGCCACTGTGTAATACTCAAACACACATTTCAGCTATGATTCTTTTTATTGATTTCAAATTTAGAAATACAGTAAAACCTCTCTAACCGACCACCTCCACAGATCGACTACTCCCCTATATCGATCGCTTTATTTGGGTCCCAAACGATCGCCCATACAATACCATTGTAATGATTTAAAAAAAAAACCTAAATGGACCATTTAAAGTCGGTCCCATGGCCGGTCGATTTAGAGAGGTTTTACTGTAGTTCACCTAAAACAATGAATAGGATCTCTTACCTGTTACAATTCTAACTCAGTATGTGGTGACCCCAAAGTATAGCACATGCCCATGTAAGGCACGGTTTCATCACTGTATTTTAAAATATCTCGCCCTGGGACGGTAAGAACTCGTCCTATGACAGAATGGTGCAGGACCTGAAGAGGTGGTCATGGGATCAATCCCTGGCTAAAGCATACCAAAGTCTTGAGAAATGTGAGACTTGCCCCTAATTTTCCTGTTGCGCGGCATTACGAGGACAGGGTATGGACTGGTTAGCTCACTGTCAAGATACATTGTAGTGTGAATGAGTGGGATACTGGTGTCGTGGTTTAAAACCCCGGCCAGATCGCATCCCCTGCCCTGGCTTCTGCGCATGCGCGGATTTTAAGCGCGTCGTCTGCGCATGCGTCAAATTCTCCCCAGTTTCAAACACCCGTGGATGAAGACAGTTGACTAAGCATTTATATTTGTAAAATAAATTTAAAAGCTTTCATTGGATCGATTAAAAATATCTTAATGCGCGATTGAAGAGGAAGATCTGAAGTATTTAATGTAACCTAAGAGCAATTTATGCCAAAAGTATTAAAAACAGAGATAATAGTGAAAGTTGGGATATTCTGAGTGTCAGTGCCAGTGCATTGTCAATGGCCGTGAGCAATCTTCATACAGAAAAAGTGAAATATCTCTAAAACTACACCACTTAGAAACAAACTGCTTGGTACACATATAGAAAACATATTCAACGAATAGATTATATTAAATTTATACGGTTAGGGTTGTGCATTTCTATTAATTTTTAATAAAATAAACGTTTTGCACTGCACATACTGGCAAACTCAGTGGCAGTGTGTATTCATTCTGCAGCCGAGCTGCGCGCACATACACAATGTTTACAAACATTGAAATAATCTCCCTCCCCCCCCCCCTCGCAAGCCAACCAAAGTACCCCCCCCCCCAATAATTAAATAATCCTTCAGTAGGAAATAGCACAAATACAAAGAAGCCATGGCAGGGCATCCGATCTGGCAGGGCTTTCAAACTCCGACATGCTGCAGTTTGCAGGCCCTCCGAAAATCCGCGCATGCGCAGAAGCCACGGCAGGGGATGCGATCTGGCCGGGGTTTTAAACCACGACACCAGATCATGGTGCAGGTAGCACGGTATCTCAGTAGGGGCGTCACTATGAATTTTTCACTGTCACAAGGCATAGCACATCTGATATGACCTTAGATGTTGCTAGTGCATAAAAATCCAATAAATAAATAACAAATTTACTTGGGGGAGATATGAATTGTAGGAAATAGCTATTTTGATGCTATCATATTAGTTATTACTGTTTGTGAGTGTCATTGGGGTACATACATATTTTTGTTTCAGGTGCGTGTTCACAACCCGTGACGGGCGGACATGGCGCACCCCTGTGGTCGGGGTCGATATCAACCTTGAGGACTTGTGGCGCCCCCTACCAGTATCACCTGACCATGCAAGGACGCTGTACATGTTGTTATGGGCGTCCATGGTTGGGAAAAGAGACAGGTAGTTTTAATTTGGACGTACAATTGAGTGTTTGACTTAAGTGTAATTATTTTAGTTATTTATACCTAAGTATTTACAAACGCCCATTTTTATGTAATTGTTTATGTATGCACCAAATTGGATCACGTCTAAATCTTTCAATTGCATCTCATTTGAATCTGTCTAAATTATTATATATTGCCCTGAATTGTCTACTACTACTGCGACTAGTAGCAGTCCCACTTAGTGTTGTTAATATTATTATTATCCCGATATGGACTTAAAATTACACATAAAAGACTCCGAGGTGTTAATAGTAACTAATTATAACTTTTGTTATTGTACTTTCATTCATTATGGAATAGGCTTGAACAAAGATCTCTTAAAATGAAATAATGTTGAGTTCCTTTGCTCTATTTGACAGTCTGGACGGACCGATTGAAACGGTGTTGTGTCTAAACCTAGACATACAGGTACTCTCAGATCTAATGAGTGAACGGTGGCAAAGTCTGCTCATAGATACTGACACCGTCCTGTCAACGGTCGCTGAGACCTTCACACCCAAATGGTTGCTGACGTCACATGACGCGACGTCAGGGAAGGAATTACGTCACCTGGCAATGTTCTTACCGCCTAAACATCACGTGCTCCTAGAGTTGCTCTCGTCTAAGGACAGAACTGTTGTGTCCATCGCCACAGACCACATTGAAGTGCTGCCTATCCTGACAGAATACTTGCGAGCATTTGAAAAACATGAAGAATAATATATCTATATATTTTTTTATAATAAATACATAATTGTTATAGGCTGTGGACAAATCGATGGAATCATAACCAGTGATAATACTCATATTTACCTCATTCACCTAGACTAAAGATAGATCAAGTCATTATCATCATCTGATAATTATGTACAAATATATTTTGTATCATTCTGATTACAAAAAGAAATATACATAAAAGGGTAGAACACCGTACTTGAAATAAGTATACTGGATGGGACAACAGACTTTTCACAATCGAATTATGATATTCTATGTGCAGGATAGTCATGCCAACTCCTGTTAAGTGTGTTTATTTCATTTTCAGATGCGTATTCTTTATCGCTGTTATTGTGATAGCAATTTGGCTCACTGTAAAATAAATATTCCGATTGACATTTTGGACTAGGCCTCCTATATTGTTATATCCCAGATAATCAAAATAAAGGCTATTTACATCAGAGCCAGTTAAGACCATGCAAAAAAGAAGTTGAACTGTTCTTGAAATTATATCGGCGCATTTCTTTTTTTTTATTGGTCCATTAGTTGTTTAAGCAGGGGAAATTTCAATCATGGACGATTGGTCATCCTCATTCCACTGCTCCTTGCCCTATCCTAATAATGCCGACCGCCTGGCTAGGAAGCGACAAGTATACATTTTTAAGTCATTGTTTTGACTCGACCAGGGTTCGAACCCACTGCCCCATGATCTACCAAACCCGGGAGACGGACGCTCTAACTCATTCGGCCATCCCGTCTGGTTACATTACATACATTTAAAGAAATGTGCTCCTCTGTCATCTGAACAACAAAAGAATGGTATATAATTAGAATCAAGGAGAAAAAATTATAATTATGCATGTTGCCTGTAACATGGGTAATTTGCGACGTTGGAGACCGTTCTAGTGTTGCTTAGCTCCTCCCGCCTTATGCTGACTGATTCGCCTAGCAGTGGTCACGTCATGACACGTCTGGCTGCGTGGTTCGAAGCGTTTTGGTCATTTTTCCCGCCCTTACTGCTGATTCGCCTAGCAGTGGCCACGTCATGACACGTCAGCCAGCCTGCGAGCTTCGAAGCGTCTTGGTCAGTCTTCCATAAGGCTCGCATTCACACTGAAAGCACCGAGTAGAGAAGTCAGGTTTAACTCTGCTCCGAGATTTCGTCGTCTGTAGAGAAAGGTGGATTATCTCTAAACCCATACCACCTAGACACAAACCGCTTAAAGACATAATTACGTTACTGAGCGTACCGGCAAATTCAGTGAATTGTCACTGGCCGTGAGCAATCTTCTTACAGGAAGTGGAATTCTCTAAAACTACACCACCTAGTCCTAGAGACAAACCGCTTGGTACACATATAGGAAACATATTCAACGAATAGATTATAGTAAATTACTGTTGGACTTCTGGATTTCTATTAATTGAATAAATAAGGGATCTGTGATGCACGGCCTAGCAAAATCAATGCATGGTCAAACTGCTAACTGGTATAAGTAACATCTTACTGTGGCGTAATCCTACATACTGCAGTCAGTGGGGGCTGGCCACCATGCAGTCCCGGATAGGGACATATGTTGTGCTTAAGAGTGTGTAGTTGTGTTAGTAAGTTTGTGGCAGTGAGTTAGTACGCTGGTGGAGGTGAAGGACTGGAAGTTGACCTGGAAGTAATTATTATACATACTGTAGTTTGTAGTAGGCTTGTGGAAGTTGTGTAGTGGGCCTGTGGATCAAGTCAGGACCTGGAAGTGATAACGCTACATGGAAGTGATAACTACAGTGTGGCTCAGGTCTGGACTTGGAAATAATTATTGTACATACTGCCTTCAGTCCCTCTAGGGACCTATGTCGTGTTTAGATTTGTGTAGTGTGTCTCTGTTGACGCTTAAGTGACAGAACTCGCGGTTGTTAAAGCTATAGTGTGTATGCAGTAGAACGTCGAGTCTCAACGTGCGTACTGGAAGCATTAATAACACTTGTACAGAAACAGCTGTCGCTGGTGATTGATTTTCTGCTATAATGCCGCGTTCATCAAGTAATAGGAGGATATTTAAGTCCAGGAAGCGGCTGTCAATGGAGGAAACTGAAAATGAGAGTTTGTGTCGTCCAGAGTCGCCTCGTCGTAAAGAACCTACTACATCGACCTCAAGAGATGTTGAGGAATTGTCTGTCAACATCGAAGGCCGCAATGTTAATTCTAACTCGACGCTACAAGACACTCTTAAGTCGCTTGGAGATCGTCTGGAGCGCATCGAGGGTAAGCTGTCTCAAGCAGAAGATGCCAAGAAGACCAATAAAACACAGGCTCACTCAGCGCATTCATCAAGAAGTTCAAGAAGAAGTCGGGGACGAGGACGCTCGCCTTCGCAGTGTAGCAGCGACGAGGATGTCTATGCTTCTCCTCATACAGCTAAGAGGGCGAAGACGACGCTTCCGAGTTCCACAAAGGAGTACGCCCGCCATCACGTCAGACGACATCGTTGCAGGGACAAGTACTGTTCGGACTCAGACGATTCTGAGTCATCTGAGAGTACTTACGACTCGGACAATGCTATTCGACAACTACTGAGAAAGCACAGACAAGACCGCAAAAAACGTAAGGGTAAGAAGGCATTACTACCTCACTTATTTGTCATACGCAACGATGTAATGGGGTCTGTTGGGAAAGGGGACTCTACATGGTATGAGTATCTGTCAGCAATTAACCGGCTACTAGAAGAACCCACCTTACCTCAATATTGGATTAAACATATAAGGCGTCACGTCACTGACATTTCAGAAATGGCAGCAAATTGGGATTGGCAGACAGTATTACTGTGGTCAGAAATTTTTTTTTCAATGGTTAATGATGGGAGAATAGAAGATGGGTGGACAGATAGAGCAACTATCAAGGACATTCAGCGTGATGTTTACGCAGTTGGGATTCGGCTGGATGTAAAGAAAGATCGTAAAATAGAGGGAGGGACAGGATCCAACTGGGTTAGTAGAGAAATAAACGAATCTGTAGATGGTAGACCATGTGAAGAGTGGAATAGAGGTAACACATGCGGGTTCTTCACATCTCATGGGTCCGTACCTAACCGATTCTGTCACTGCTGTAGCTGGTGCGCCAACAAATTTAAGAAACTAAACTATCACAGAGAAGTGGATTGCAATAACAAAAGGCGAATGCAAAGTAGTGGAAACAATGAGCAAGACCGTAGGGATAATATGGGTAAACAGGTTTTTACGGCGTAGGCCTCATTGAGGCCGAGTTTAATGATTCAGATATATCAAAGTTTAGTGCAGATGTTATAACTAACAACGAGATAAACACTCGCAGACATTGTCCGATTCTGCAATTAGTTCAGGAAAGGTAAATGAAAATACCATAGAAATTGTTGGTCTTAAGAAAAAATTGATTCAATATAATAACAGTCAGGTCGTAAATAGGGTAGGAACGGATATGTATTCTGCAAGGCACACACCCTCCAACGCTTTGTTAACTACAGAGTCTCTTACCCCTCTTTGGCGCTGCCCGGCAGCACTCCCTCACATCAACTGCTCACAACACAATACTGAACATGCTAATGGTCTTCATCTGGGCACACTGCCCCTCCCTAAGTCAGTCACCGATAGCATTGCTATTGTATCATCCTCATTCGGATGCCTGCCGGATGCCTCAGGCCGGTTGTCATGCTCTTCACCCTCTAATGGTGTGTGCTCTGCAGATGTGGATAACAGAGGGGATAAAGAAGATTCAGGTTGCAATCAGGAAACAAGGGTGCAAACAGTAGGGTGGCAAGAAGGTGTTCTCGATGAAGAGTTGATAGAACTGGATAGTGAGCTAGACGTTAAAGAGAGAGTAGGGATTACGCCGATGGAATTTCGTACTAGATTAATGGAGTACTGGCCGACTTTGAAAAGCGAAGTGAGAATTAGTATATTTCCTTATCTACACATTTACAAACAAGTAAGGTTGACAGGGTTGCCTAATTATCTCCAAGCAAAACTCAGAGTCCCATCCGGTTTAAACATTAAAGCTTGGAGAGAAAAATTGATGAACTATGAGGATAACATAATACTAGAGTATCTAGAATTTGGCTGGCCGGCGGATTATGTAGGTCAAGATCCCCCAGTGTCTACACTACGAAATCATACTACTAACCCTGAGGACTTATTCTGGATCAAGAACTATGTTAATGTTGAGATGAGTAAAGGTACCCTGCTAGGTCCATTTGAATCTACACCATTCGTCCCGTGGGATCAAGTGAGTCCGATGATGACTCGTCCTAAGAAAGGTAGTATGGAGCGTCGAATAATTGTAGACCTCAGCTTTCCTGGAGGTAAAAGTGTCAACGCTGGCATATTGAAAGGGGTGTTTCAGGGAGGCCCATTGAATTTTAAATTGCCAGGAATTCTAGATTTGGCAGAAGCTGCTAAGCTGGGGCCAGGGTGTGTACTGTGGAGCATAGACCTAGCGAGAGCATACAGGCAGCTACGTATGTGCCCGTTGTCGGTCCCCCTTTTTGGTATTAAGTTCGATGGAAAGCTTTACTATGATACCGCCCCGCCATTTGGCTGCCGAACGTCTGCCCTCGCTTGTGCTCGAACCACTTCGGCAATAGTGTATTTAATGATGAAAGCAGGTTTTTTCTGTCTATGGTACTTAGATGACTTTGTTGGGGTGGAAAAATCGGATAAGAGAGCTTGGAAATCCTATAACTTCTTAGTTGCACTGCTAGGTGACCTGGGACTAGACATGTCGGTTAAGAAGTGCTGTGAACCTCGCATGAGATTGATCTGGTTAGGTTTTGAAATTAACACACAAGATATGGTAATTACAATCCCTGCAGATAAGCTATTGGAAATACTGCGCTTATGCGCGCTATGGAGAGTGGGTAGAATGGTATCTAGAAAGGATATTCAAAGGCTACTGGGTAAATTACAATTCATTTCTCGTTGTGTAACACCGGCGAGGAGGTTCATGAACAGACTGTTAGAATTCTTACGGGGTGCACCATTTATAGGTAAGATTATTACGACAGAGGAAGCATTGGGAGATATAGGGTGGTTCCGGGATTATGCGGAAACGTCTAATGGACTTGTATTGATACGCCCTACCCCATTCCGTGACTGGGTCATTGAATGTGATTCGTGCCTAACAGGGGGGGGGGTTCTCCGAATTGTACTACTTCGCAGCAGAATATGATGACTCACTGTTACAGAAGGGTTTTCACATAACTCAACTAGAAGCGTTGAATTTAATAACGGCCCTGTCTGCGTTGGCTCCACCTACACCAAAGAACGTTAGAATTATACTTAATACGGACAATGAAGCGTCGCAGCTAGTACTTTCGTCAGGAAAAGGGAAGGATAGATTTTTGTGTGCATGCGCTAGGAAAATATGGAGACTGTCAGCCGATTACTCATGTGAAATTGTTATTAACCATAAACCAGGGAAAGAATTAATATTAGCGGATGCCTTAAGTCGCACCCATTTATCACAGGCTAACAGGGTTAAGAGTCAAGAAATGTGTCGGGAAAGAGGGTTGCTAGAAATTAAAGTTAATCACATGTTCATAATGAATGCAGTAGGTCGGTAAGGTTCATTGACCTAGGAAGTTCGCTTCCTATTTGCCTCTCTCTTCCTAGGTCACCTGTGTCATCTGTCCAACAGTATCATTGAGGTCATTAAAGCAGGACTAGGAGCTGGTTCCTGGAGAAACAAACACTATCAGGTTGATTGCTATGACAAGTTTGCATCTGTGAATGTATTCAATCCATACAAGCCAAACAAAGAAGACATTTTAAAATATATTCTGTACTTAAATAACAGGCTCAAGTCACCTGGAGCAGTTAACAATTATGTAAGTGGAGCTAGGACGTGGGTTCTAATGCATGGAGGTAGCACGAAAGCGTTTGACTCTTACATAGTGCATATAATGAAGAAAGGAGTAGCAAGATTAAGTGTGCATGTACCAGTACAACTACAAGCGAGACCTCTAACTATAACAGACATAAAGAACATAATTAAAGAATTTAGCAAAGTAGGTGAGTCCGCATATGTCTTATCAATAGCCACATTGATAGCGTATTACACATTTTTACGACAATCTAATTTGTTCTTTACCCCGAGGGAAACTGACGTGGACCATGCGCTTCGAGGGGCAGATGTTAAGTTGCGGGCCGATAAGCTGATGGTAAGAGTGCGCTCCTCCAAGACGGCGAGGGAGGGACAGGATGTATATACGGTCATGCTACCGTGCTCACCAGGCTCCCCGTGCTGCCCTGTTCACGCCTGGAAGAGGTACCGCGGAACTACAGCGGTCGGGAACCATGACTCTGCGTTCCTGCATCCGAATGGGGCTCCGCTGCTGGTTTCAACCCTCCTGTCAGCCCTGCGCCTGGCACTTAAGCTGTCGGGTCATCCTCAGCCGTCGTCTGTCACCCTTCACAGTCTGAGACGAGGGGGGGGCACAAGCATGTGCGAGAGGAGGCTCGTCAGTGGCGGGAGTGCGAGAACTCGGTCGCTGGAGGTCCGGCACAGTCTTTCAGTATGTGAGCAGGGCAGCCTTTTCGGAGGCACCTCAGACACTCTCACAACTATTTGGCTGAGTGTCTGAGGTGTCGCTCCTGTTCTCGGGAAGCTCTCTCCCTGGGTCTAAATGGTGTGTCCGTTAGCTGGATGCGATGTTATTCGTGAGTAGTGTCCGGTAAGTTATGCTGCATTGAAACTATCTGAGTACCTGGCACTCTCCGGGGCGGCGCGCTAACTTGAATGCGGGATTCTTAACTAAGCGTAAGGGATGAGGTGTACTGGTTGATCTCTCGACCCGGGTTTACTCATCGAAGTACTAAATACTAACGTAATGGGATAATGGAACTTATATACAGAACTACCCTGCCATAAGTATCTCTGTTAGGGCTCTTTAATCTCTAGCTAGGCTAGCTGTGTCCCGAAGACCCGCTCCGGTCAGCTTACTGTTAAGTTACTGGTCTGGTATTGTTAGTGTTCTAGGACCGGGTATCAATGCCGCCACGCTGTTTATGACGTGTTACTAGGCTTGCTTGTTACAATAAGGAAATGGAATATGATGCATTTCTGACTAACATAAATGTGCTATGTTATGCTACACTAAGTATCTTAGGGTGATCCGTGTAGGACTGTTCTGTAATGTTGCTGACAATGCTGATTCAATGCTAACCGATTGGATATGCCCCGATTATGCGGGTCTGTTATGTAAGTACTGTATTAGTCGCCTGCGCTGCTAAGTCAATTTGGTCGACGGTAAGGGTTTCCTCCCTGTAAGAGTTGAACTGCTCCAGGAGCACTGTTATTGTTATATCTGATAGTCTGTTGTTGTGATCCTGTTAAGAAATTATTCCTGATCTACTCTACATTTAATATATAATACTGCTGAGGCGGTAGCTAGGTTACGCGGTTCATGTACTTAACTTATTGGCTACTTATAGCTTGACTATTCTGCCATGTGTTCGTTGTTACAGCAATAAAGACTTGTGCACTATTTCTGTCTCCTGCGTCGTAAATTATGGATATCTACAAGCCAAACTCGTGATTTCTAAATACTCCCCTTCATAGGGCAACCTCGTCCATTGCCCTCCACGCCCACTACCCCCCCCCCCCTGGTAATAGCCGAGTGGAACTACACCACCACCACACACAAAAAAAGCCACACAAAAACAGTAGGCCTATGTAGCCTCCTCTGAAATGACTGGAAAATGCATTTCAGAGCCTCTCCCCACCCCAACCCCATTATCATGACTTGCACCTTTAGCACTCGTCGATTCCAAGAATTTACCTATAGGCTACTTCCAAATAAGAATTCATGGCTATGAGCCATCATTAATAGTTATCAGTTAATAACATGGCACAGCACAGGTCTAACTAGAACAGTGACAACCGTGAGGTTTTGTGCCCTAGCAACACGTGACTGTTATTGCAGCTTTATAGTTTTACCCCAATGTGATACAGTGGGGTAAAATAACGTCCTTCCCCGTCCAGTTGCGATGACTGCAAGTGTATGTAAGATTTTGCACATTGTGAAACAAATAAAGAGCCCACAACAATATAGTTCTGTAAACTAACAGACTGGACTCAAACGTTGGCTGTCGCTCACTAAAGCGCCTACGGGGAACAGCAGTTAGATGGCACCACCAACTTCTAGTTGCTAATATTTACAACAGACGTCGACACTTCACAAACAAACATGGCAATCCTGCCCTACTGACTTTCATATTTCAACATGAAGAAGGAACCCAATCCTTAGCTTGCGCAAGGATGGCATCGTCTGGGAGTCTCTTTCGGGCGTATTTGGACTACCCTTACGGGAATTCTAATACCCAACGGTTGTACACAAAAGCGAAAGGTAAATGCGCGATAAACAAAAATATGCCTGACGAGGCCGGGTGTGTTCGATTGCAGGAGTCGGCGTACTGATCGGCGCATTACGTACCTCGTTGTTATGTTTACACGATACACCAAAACAAACGTAGCCAGTCAACAGCTGCGATGCCACAGGCACAGGAGAGCATGAATATCATCATGTTGACATGTTGAATGATGTTCATGTATGGAACATCTCTTTTATTTGTTTTCGCCCGATCTTGATAAGTTTCGAATACTGTCATAAACAAAGTAGTCACATTTTGTCAGTCCACTTCAACACTTGTGAGTTGGGAACGCTTTGCCTTTGGGTAAAAATGTAATGCACTAATGCGGTAATCGTATCGTAATGGCCATCATTATGGACATTAAGTAATAGTCTTATACTGTTAATAGGACCAGACGGGATGGCCGAATGAGTTAGAGCTGGTAGATCTTGGGGTCGTGGGTTCGAGTCCTGGTCGAGTCAAACCAATGACTTTAAAATTGATACTTGTCGCTTCCTAGCCAGGCGCTCGGCATTATTAGGATAGGGCAAAGACTGGTGTGCTCAGTGTCAGGATAATGTGACTGAGTGGGATACCAGGTCATGGTGCCGGCGGCCTGTTTCCCAGTGGGACAGCACTATAAAGTCACCAGGAGTGCACACTGTCACAAGTCGGTACCCGTCCTGATATGACCTTAGATGTTGCTAGGACGTAAAACAACAAAAAACAAACAATATACTGTTAATATGAATAAGCAATGCTTAGGACCGACCCACCGATATAACTACAGCAAAGTACTTTATGATTTTTTTTTACTCGACTCGCGGTGTTCGATTTGAAATTCTATCAACTTGGGTGACCCGAATACGGCCGTCGTTTCCGCGGAGTAAACTATTAATATTTCATTTGTGCACCCATGTTTATGCCAAATTGTTATTTATTTCTTTTAATTTTGAATAAAATCTAAGTTTCGAACTGCACGTATCGGCAAATTCTATGGCAGCGGGCATTTGTTTTGATATATTATTAACCAAAAGCTGACCCCGAATACCGTCAATTGGACTTAATGCCTTGACAGGGCCGCTGCAGAGTAGCACGGAGGAACACGTCCGCATCATTAAGGCGTTAGGCCAATTGCTGTCGCCCAACCTGCTTGCTGCGTAGTGTAGTTCGACTAACTATTTCCGTTTCCGTTTGCTGGATTTTGATTATTCCGTTATTCAACACGAGTTTACAAATGGCAGCGCCCATAGAGGCCTATTTCCGTTTCCGGTTGTTGGATTTTGGTGAAATCCTCTGTGGGTATTGTTTACTTTATGTATATCTATCTATAGACTATACGCGTGTTAGTCATTAGCCTCCCCGTGGGTGGGTCGGTATTATTATTTATTACACCACTACTAGTACTAGCACTAGTCCGTAGACTTCTAGGTTCTACTACTTCTAGGCATACACATGATAGTGGTATCAGCCGTTGCCGCGTTTCTTGACTACCCATACAAACTAGGCACTGAGATTAATGCCACTAAGTGAAGTAAGTCTAAGATGACAAAGAAGAGGGGTAACCGACCTACACAGTCACATCACTTCATTATACATTATCAATATCAGCATATATTTCAAATTATTTATACTCCACAGTATGGGTTATTAACTAGCATAATTCGAGTCATTATCCAGATGCCTGTTATACCAGACATCGCCAATTGCCTAGTACTGCCCGCACCTATGGACTCCTGAACATCTAATTCTTCAACAAGCCCATTCAAAGTGTCAACATACTGCGCGTTAGCAACGATGTGAGGCTACATGATTAAAAAAATATTTCTCCTCCATCAAAAAAACCATTTCTCCCAACTTTTGAGGCCAAATTGCTCAAAACAGTGACAAATAAACGAACAAATTGGTAAATAAACACAATGTAAGCACTTCCAAGCCTTTCATATGTAATCCAATATGGCCACCGGAAGTTGTCTCGTGACGTCATTACACCCCCTCTATCGTGTCCACCTGTGAAGGTTTGGGTCATCCAATCGATTCTGCTCAGTGGACCCATTTGCAGTTGGGGCTATTTTCTATTCCAACCAGTTGATCCACAACTGTTTCAACAAAAGCTGTGGTATGTGCTGTTCTGTCTGTGAGAAAATGCATATAAAAGACTCCTTGCTGCTTATCAGAAAAAGTAGCCTATGTGGTAGCAGCAGGTTTCCTCCAAAGAAATATGTCAGAATTACCATATGTTTGACATCCAATAGTTGATAAAAATCAATGTGTTCTAGAAGCGTCATTAAAAAAAAAACAAGTGTTCCTTTTCTGATTAAAAAATAGATATTATGACATGATATTCAACTTGAATAATACTAGGTAAAATCACGAATAGAATTTAAACAAATTAAAGTTGTGCTTAGAGGAAGCCACATAAACTGATTATACTTTAGTTTGTAGTCTACAAAGACTTCAACCATACTCCTAAAAGGTTAGTTAAATAGGGATCATCGAAGACCCCATCTGACTTGACTTGATTTGACCTGTCTATTTAACTAACTGTTTAGGGTTAGGGTTATGGCTAAAGTCTCGGTAGATCAAACTGGGTGAGATAAACATATTATGTTGATTGTTATAATCTACTTTACATTAGCTTGAAGTAACTTTGATTTAAAATAGCTAACTTTTGAGTTATTTGAAGTGCAAATATGCCATATTAGTTTTGGCAAGTATGTCAAAACTCTGTCACCATAGGATTCTCCAGTAACAGGTTCTCTTAAATTCTCTCAGTATTCCCTTCTATAAAGCAACATATGTTTAATAAGCACATCAGTATCTAAGTTAGATATGCAAAATTAGATCTAGATAATTGTTTTGGTTTTGAAAATTTGAAATTTGATCGGACTATGCAGCTTTAAGCAAGGGAAATTTCAATTGCGGACAATTGGTCTTCCTCATTCCACTGCTCCTTGCCCTATCCTAAGAATGCTGAGTGCCAGGCTAGGAAGTGACAAGTATCAATTTGTAAGTCATTGGTTTGACTCGACCAGGGTTCGAACCCACGATCTACCAAAACGGCAAACGGACGCTCAACTTATTCGCCCATACTGTCTGGTTAGTAATTATCGTAAAGATCTCCTTTGCTGAAGGAAGGACATTAGCCGTCTATTGTGTACATGTGTTGTGATGTCATGATGCATTATTCACTGCCCACCATCTTGAAATGCGTAAACCTACCAATTTTGTTGTTAATTTTTTTCCAGCAAGTCTCGATATCGTACAACGCTTGAACCTGGAGACAAAGTTGGAGGTGCACAATGGATGCGTAAGTATTTTCACAAGTCACTCCAAATAAAACAACACAGGTTACTAATACTAATTAATCCAAGCAGTTTGTGTCGAACTCCTTGTTTAGAGTAATGCAACCACGATGTATTTAAGAACTATTTTAATTGATTAATATTTTCAGCTATGCCACATACCACTGTTTTGGCATGGTTCTTTTATTCCTGGTTGCTAATCTCATGTGTGTTGTTATCCTCAGAAGAAGAAAAGCCTATTATTAGTATTACTTGTAATTGAAATATCCATTGCTATTAAATGAATATTTAACAAGAGAACCCTCCCTGAAATGTAAAAAGTAATATAGTAGGGTTTGCTTTTCACTCAGGTCACAAGTTAAAGGAATCTGGTATAAGCTGTTGGGATTGGAGCTGTAGGCCTACTCTGCAAATTCTCTCCAAGCACACCGTTGCCTTGTTTTTTAGTTTAAAAAATCAAATATGTGGAGGGAGAGGGCTGGGGTCTAATTTATTAATGATATCATGGGTGGGATTCCCTCACCACAAAGAGGTTCCTCACAGACCGGGGAACCCCTCGAGGTTACACTTGCACACTAGCCATCATGTACACTATCCTCAGTACTCTCCGTCCACATATTCAGTTACACAAACTGAAAAGGTGTGCTTGGAGAGCATTTGTCGGAGTACAGTTCCAGTCTTAGTGGCCTATACTGGATCCCTTTAAAAGTAACTTATACAGATATAGGCATGACTGAGTTGTTCTCTTCAATAACCTAGTTGGTTCAATTAAAGAATGCTTGCCCTATAAAGGAATAGCTGTAGGTTCGAATCTTTGATGGTGTCATACAAATGTTTTTGAACATCGGATGCTAAAGAAGTACTAGGCATCTTAAAGTGGCCCGGTATACCTCTTGGCAACGGGAATCGTACTCCGACAAATGCTCTTCAAGCACAACTCTGCTTAGTTGTTATGTTTATACAACCAGAAATGTGGGGGAGAGTTTCTAGGCTCAAAGCACCTGAACTGGGCCAGGGAGAGTGCTGAGGTCAGTGGGGGGTGGAGGGGGAGTGTTGAGGCTGGGTGAGATGTGGGTCAGTGCTGAGGGCACGGTTGGGGTGGGGTGGGGGGGGGGGGGTCTGAGGCTGGGCCTGGAGCTGGCAGCTGTTATTTTGAAAATGGATGGGTGAGTGGAGAGAAGGGAAAGTAAAACTGAGGTATTTTCAATTTTCTTTAGAGTAGTTTAAACAGGAAATATATTTGCTTTAATGTAAAATACATGTTAGTACAATTACATTGCATTAAATCAGAAACACATGTAGAAAGAAAACATGTTTCTGTTGTTGAATGTAAAAAGGTTTTGGACTGTATGGGGTTTGAACCCACAACACCAAACAGCTTCAGATTACAAGTTCAACACCCTAACCACTAGGCCACAGAGGCCATATATAATTGGCTGTCTCAGTTCAGGCTATTTGTATATATGTCCTATATACAAAATGTATGTATTTATGTATGTATGTATGTATGTATGTATGTATGTATGTATGTATGTATGTATGTATGCAATGTATATGTATGTATGTACATTGCATAATTCAATCCTTCTATGTGTTTATGATTGAATTATGCAATGTAATTGTACTGACATATTTTACATTAAAGCAAATATAAAATCCTATTTGAACTACTCTAAAGAAAATTGAAAATACCTCAGTTTTACTCTCCCTTCTCTCCACTCACCCAGCGATCTTCACAACAACATATGTCACATGACCAATCTAGGTCACTCTACATCACCAAGTGGAAAAGTTCAATACTAAGCATGCACCACCCTGTGGCACAAATTAGAACTATTCCAAGTTTGTTTGTTTTCCCGACCACCTATACCTTTTCCCTTTAAGACACTGTATGATTGGGTATTTTTACTGCATGTGTGTGTATGCGTGTGCGCATGACTGAACTGTTGGCAATGCCAATATAGGTTAGTCCTTTCAATAGACGATTTCCACCACCAACCCACCCTCTAACATTGGTAGAAGAATGAACGTTGTCGATAACAGCTCACTGTGCAGCGTGTGTAATGTGTTCTTAATGAGGATTTCCACCACCAACTCACCCTCTGATGGCAGTAGGAAGAACTAATGTGGGTAGTAGCGCATTGCGCATCCTCCACTGAAAAGGTGCATTCCGTGAGGGAACAAGGATAATATGGATTGTCCTGCATTCAGCTCTTACCAGGTAAGGAATGCGATCACAATGGACAAGTGCGGGACCCAACGGTAGAATGCACAGTCCAAAGATTGGTTGCAACTTTGTGTTTCAGGTTAACACCATCTGCTGGAACGAGGCCGGAACACTCATTTTGTCCGGCTCTGATGATCAACGCCTGTGTATTACAGACCCCTTCACAAAAAAGGTCAGCTTAGACATTGAACACCGCTTGAATTTTCTTTGATAAACGAAGAAAGGAATACTCCCCGTTCCGCTAACTTGATGAGATTCACACACTGTAGCACAAAACTATCGTGCTGTAGTATATATGTAACACCAGAGGCAAGTGGTATAAGATCTTCAGTGAGAGGTCCAGACTTGAGGTCAGGAAACACTCATTTTTCTTTCAAGTGACAGATCCATGAAACAGTCTTTCAGACCAAGTGGTTGAAGCACCAAAGGTAGAAGAAACATTTGAGAGAGGAAACCCACAATTATATATGACTTAAGGGCTCCGTGGACCTCCATATGTGTGCAAAAGATAGTTCTTTTTTACTATAATGAGCTGCCATTAGAGGCCCAATAGGGCCTAGATCAGCCAGAAGAGGATCTGTAAGTTAATCTGTAAGTTAATAATTGACGGACACACGTGGGCAGATTAAATAGTCTGAGGGGCTGGAGTGACTTCAAATGTGTCGAAGCAATAAGTTAAAGATTGGTAATTTTATATGTTTAAATTAACAATTTTCGTGAAAATAGATGAAAAGTAAAATGTCACCAATGCCATGTTTTAAAACTGTGTATGGTGTTGTAGCGTGTTGTCAGTATCCAGTCTGGACACCTCGCTAACATCTTCAGTGCCAAGTTCCTCCCAAACACTGAGGACAACCAGGTAGGTACCACTAACCATCTAAGTAAGTGCAACGCAGTGCTTTCCTATAGTAGTTGATGCTGAGCTAACATAACAGTTATCACCCTCAAATTTCGATACTCCTGCCAAGTTGTAGATTCGATCTGTGGCTGGGTCAAACCAATGACATAAAAAATCACATTTGTTGGCTAGACTGGTGCTCGTCATTACTAGGATAGAGAAAGGAGCAGTGGAATGAGGGAAAACCAATTGTCCACAGTTGAAATCCCCCCCCCCCACACACACTTTATCACTGAATGTAACACACACAGAATATATATATATATATATATATATATATATATATATATATATATATATATATATATATATATATATATATATATTCATTATTTATTTATTTAGAAACTAAATTGAAAATACACTGGCTCCTGTAGCCAAACCATGACTATTTACAATTATCTATATCTATTTCTAATTGATATATTAAGAAACTGAATCTAGTCTAGCCTGTGTCCCAGTTAATTAGAATATATATGAGTACCTGGGCCGATCAACTAGATACTTGAAGTTAATTCAACACACCATGTCATTTCCGATGACGATTCAGGAACATTCATACGAGGTGCTATTTTGCTATGAAATATCTTCCGGTGCATTGGTAACTTATTATAAAGGATCATTATTCACAATGTAATCGACAAGTTTCTATGGGACTTTGTAATCCATTTGCTTTGAACAGTTTTAAATTAGTTTCCCCGCCCTATGTCTTCTTATCTTCCCTGATTAAATATGGGTGACCTTACAAATTATGGATATTTGTGGTCCCATTCCACGAGGTACATATTGGTCCTGTATAAATTTGGTAAAAAAAAAAGAACCATATAAAAATCACTTTCGTAAATGGAGGCTAGGTTTTTACTACGTACCACCTATCCGGACAGTCGATAAAATTGAATTGAAATATATTTGACGATCAAATGTGGTTGTATGGTTTGGTCAGCGTTCCCCTCGGGGTGATCTTCCTGCCTGGGCACCGGAAATGAATCTCTACACATTAACTTGGGATTAATCATACTGTTTATTAGCTAACTAACGGATGACTCAATGTGTAGAGTTTTGGCTTCCCCCGAGGGAGGTCTTGGGTTAGATTCATGGCCGTTTCAAAATAAAAATTTACAGAATTGATACTTGTCACTACAAGCATAGTGCTTGGCATTAGGATGATATGGAAAAGGGACTGGTTTGATCAGTACCGGGATAATGTGACTGATTGGAACATCGGGTACTCCGTACCTCCTATTTTTCCTTTTTATTTTAATATTTAAATGTGGCCAGCATTCCCTGTATGGTGGTCGGGGTCCCTATTTTAAAAGTTGTTTCTATTCTGTCATAAACTGCTATTGTCCAGTCACAGGTGGCTTTTTTTTTCTGTAATTGGTAGGTGGTGTCATGTTCGGGAGACGGGATGATTCAGTATACGATTGTGGACCGTCCGGACCAGCATGGCCAACATCCGTTTGCATGCCACTTTGGTACCACGTATGAGGTTTGTATGTACACAGTCAATGGAACTCCCCCCCCCCCCCCCACCCCCCGTCTTTCATCCCCCTCCACCGTACCCCTACTTCCATCTCTCATTGTTGTTGAAGATTTATACTGCCTATCATGGATAAGCCTCAATATGCTTGTTTTCACCATTAGACAGTTTGTCGATAGAAAGCCCGAGCCTACACTTTTACCGACCCAAGGGATTTTTAACCTCCCACACCACATAGACATGGTATGAGAGCAACTGGCCTTTGATGTCGCTGTAAGTTGTACACAGCGGTGGAAATCCAAATTGCCAGAGATGGGGGCATGGGGAATCGAACCACCGACCTTCGGATTAGGAGTCCGACATAGAAAAAAGTCAGACACTCTAACCACTCCGCCACAGAGAACACCCTCCATCTGTCATAACCCTCCATCCCATCCCTCCACCCTACCTTTACACCCCTCCATTCTACCCCATCCTCCCACCCTACCCTTACCCCGCCCCATCCCCCCCCCCCCCCCGCCCCCATTCTACCCCTATCTCTTCACTGAACCCTTCTGCTCTCCCCCCATCCCCAATACCCCTCCATCCTATGCCCCCAACTCTGCCCTCCCCCCACCTCACATTCCCCTTCATCCTACCCATACCCCGCCCTCCCTACGCCCCTCCGCCCTACCCTAACCCCCCCCCCCCTCACCCCCCCCACCTCCCCCCAGTACTCATCCATCCTACCCGTACCCCTAATACCCCACTCCCTTCCACTCCCCATGACACTATCTTTGCTTTTATTGTTCGCGCATTGCTTTGATACAGAGGTGCCACCTTCTGATTGCCCGAATGGCACTAGTACCATCTGATGCCATGTTCCATAGTGAATGGCAAAACAGCTCTGTAGATGTGCAAGAAAAGCCGAAAGGTGCCAATTTACCCACTTGTAAGGATCATAATATTCCTTGTGGTTGTGTAAAGTTATTTCAAATAAGCATCAGCTTTCAGCCACTTCAACTGTCTATCCACCCACTTGGACACTGTCTGCATTTGTTGTTGTTATTCTGTATACTGGAATAAATAATAATAATAATAATAATAATAACTCGGCCTCTGTATACATATACTAAATTATATATTACGTCTGATTAGAATAAATTAAGCCAGTTTTTAGCTAAATAAATTATTGTTGCTTTGTATATTCGATTTGACTAAGTTAAGCCGGTACTTATCTGACACATTGCCTGATTAAATTATTGTTACGCTGTGTATCCCATTCAACTAAATTAATGCCAGTTTTTAGATGACACATTTCTCTAAATAAATTGTTGCTCCGTGTATATGGTTTGACTAAATTAAGCCAGTTCTTATATGACACATTCCCTAAATATATTACTGTTGCTATCTGTATCCGATTTGACTAAGTTCTGCAATTCTTACCTGACACATTCCCTAAGTAAATAAATTGCTACTCTGGTTACCTGGTTTGACTACATTAAGCTGGTTCATAGCTGATATGTTCCCTAGATAAATGCTGGTTGTCTTGTCTATCCGCTGGGTGGCTAGCTCGTTACGGTGCCACAGGATAGCAACACATTCCTGTCCTGTGGCGAGGATGGAACGGTTCGCTGGTTTGATCTCCGCATTAAGGACACATGTGTCAAAGACGAATGCAAAGAGGTCAGTTTCATTGTTTTTATGACTATTTAAAAGAAATTACTGTGGCAGGCCATCAAGTGTCCTACTTTCTCCTATTTCTTTTCATTATTATTATCCTCTTCTTTGATGCAGGCTTATGGTAGCCTATACAAAGCTCGTAGCTCTCAGCTCTAGTGGTATGCAGCCTCGAAATCGTACAGGAATGTTTCTCTGACCCAGGCCCTGTCCAGCGCATTCTTAAATTGATTTATGGTAGCTGCTTCCACCGCTTTTCTATGAGGCCATTAAAATTCCTATTTTTTCCCTATTTCTATTATTTGTTGACCCATTGCACCTTTTTTTTCTCTTCGAAACACCATAATTTCTCTGCTCTGCACACTATTTGTTCTGGATTATTAGAAACCAAGTTTTGAGAATGTCACTTTTGCTACATTTTTGTCAGGAAATGTCTATTTTTAAAGAAAGATAGGGGGGGGGCACCTACTATGCACGGGTCACCTACTAAGCTGGGTGATGCGGTAGACTACAAATAAAATAGAATGAGAGAAGTAGCACATTGCTCTTATACAACATTCCTATTTTCTTCTTATTTTGTGGGGGAAATCCCTATTTTATTGCTTATTTTTCTGATAAAGAGACCACTATTTTCCTAAATCTGTTTTACCCACTGCCTCAGTTGACACCCCGCTGTGGGTATCGGGGCAATTGTCCTATTTAATAATATAGGTTGTAAAAGGGAGAGGGGCATATTTCACTAATCATGTTATAGCAATTCTGTCTTACCATGAGTATAGTTGACTATAATAAAGTTCTAGAATATATGATATGTTGATGGTATTGGAGGTTGAAATGAAGGATTGCTAGCAGAGCATTGCAAGATGGTTTGGGTTAATTGTGTATGTGTGGTGTGCGTTGTGTGTTATGAAGGGTGAAGGTTTGAGTTGGTAGGCTAGCCAAACGTGGAATCAACTATACCGGTATATGCTTACAAATGCTTACGAGTTTAATTCATACACAATTGGATAGGTTTATCGAGTGGGTAGGGGCACCCGCTTCCCGTGTGGGAGCTCGTGGGTTCGAACCCTGTCTGAATCAACCCAAAGAATTGGCACTTGTCTCTACTTTTCCTGTTGCTCAGCATTACTAGGATAGGGCAGGAACTGGTTGCCTTGGTGTCTGGACAATGTTACTGAGTGGGATATCGGGTCATCGCTAACGGTATTCCAGGTGGACCGCACTAGAAACTTGCCATGAGCATGCTGTCACAAGTTGGGACCGTCCGGATATAATCTGCAATGTTGCTGTGACATAACACCCTAACACCCCCATCACACCAAACTAGTTCTCAAAACGTCCGACCCCGTTCTAAAATGGGGTAGAACATGGCCACCGAAAATTTTGAACATGCTCAAAGTTCTAGAGCACCCTTAGAGCACCCTTCCATCCTTGCCCGTCCATGCAGTTCATAAACAGTTCGTAAAACGTTACTACTACGTTCACTACATTCGCACACAGTTTGAGCTCGTTCGGCAACATTTTCAAGAACATAGTAAGAACTACTTTGGTGTGATGGGGGTATAATAACCTAATTTAGCATAACTCGTGCACATACATATTGTTATGGCAAACACAGGAAAATGTTGTTGAATATAGAATTCAGGTGACAGTAGTAGTGTGTGTGTGTGGGGGGGGGGGCAGTAGAGGAAGAGTGCAATGTACAGTTCTAGTGACCAGCACTTGCAGGTAAATGGCTTGTTCTTTTGTGTTAGGACATCTTGATTAACTGTCGGCGTGCAGTAACAGCAATCGCCATCAATCCGCTGTTGCCGTATCAGCTGAGCGTGGGCTGCTCTGATAGCACTGTCCGCATCTTTGACCGCCGCATGCTTGGGACAAGGGCCACTGGTAAGTTAACATCCGGCCATTTTTCTGCTGATGCATATTTTAATTTAATTTGCACGTGCCGTCTATTTTAAAATGTCAAAGAAAATTAATATCAAAAATTGAAATGATTTGGCCAAAAATGTGTTTCTGGTTGCACGATCGACCCTGCATGTAGTTGCCGGCCTTTATTTCTTTCTGATGAAATTAGTTAATCTTTAGAAATAAGCCCTTTTAGACCATCACAGATACCAAGTTTGTTGCTTCAATGAAAGTTCTGACAAAGACAAGGCACAGATACAACTGTACTATCAAATGTAAAATCATGTGCGGTTTGTTTGCAGGCAGCCACGTGCTATTTGATTCCAGGTAGCCATGTGCTGTTTGATTGCATTCAACCACATGCTCTATGATTACAGGCAGCCACATGCTGTTTGATTGTAGGCAGCCACATGCTGTTTGATTGCATTCAACCACATGCTGTTTGATTGCATTCAACCACATGCTGTTTGATGGCAGGTATCCACATGCTGTTTGAATGCAGGCAGCCAAATGCTGTTTGATTGCATTCAACCACATGCTGTTTGATGGCAGGTATCCACGTGCTGTTTGATTGCAGGCAGCCAAATGCTGTTTGATTGCATTCAACCAAATGCTGTTTGATTGCATTCAACCACATGCTGTTTGATGGCAGGTATCCACATGCTGTTTGATGGCAGGTATCCACATGCTGTTTGATTGCAGGCAGCCATGTGCTGTTTGATGGCAGGTATCCACATGGTGTTTGATTGCAGGCAGCCACATGGTGTTTGATTGCAGGCAGCCACATGCTTTTTGATTGTAGGTAGCTACGTGCTGTTTAATTGCAGGCAGCCACATGCTTTTTGATTGCAGGCAGCCACATGCTGTTTGATTGCAGGCAGCCACATGCTGTTTGATTGTAGGTGGCTACGTGCTGTTTGATTGCAGGCAGCCACATGCTTTTTGATTAAACTGATGTTATTGACATGTCGCCAGGTAACTACACCGGGCGTAGCACCCTGACGGGTATGGTGAGCCGGTTCACAGCGCCGCTGCTGGAGGGCCACTCCCACCGCGTCACCAGCCTCTCATACAGTACAGATGGCACCGAGGTGCTGGCCTCCTACTCCTCCGAGCAGCTCTACCTCTTCAACCTCAATGTAATAGACCCCTCACTTATTTATTCTTCTCACCTTTTAATTTGATCTATTCGGATGCCTATATTGAATTATCCTACTAAAGATCTGGTTGCCTGAATTTGACATGCATTCATTATATCAATATTCATTATATTTTGACAAAGGATTCAAATTCTAGAAATGTTAGCCGCATTGCTCTTAGAACTAATGAGAGTGCCCATATGGTACTCATTGTAAAAGTACAACGTCTGAACACTTAGACTTCTGGATATTGAATGGTTTATTCCCGTCCAGGGCTCACTGAACCACCGGCTAAACTTTCCATGACGTCATCTCATTTACATACTCCTTTGTCTCACTCACTGTCTGGAACATTATGCATCTCATTAGCATATATTACAGACGTGTCTAGATGTCTATTACGCATATATTACACTCGTTGCAATGGACCCGGACAGAACAATTCCTACCTCGTGGTTTGGAGCTCAAATAGCCCATTCTGTGATGTCATGCAGGAAAGCAACTGGTAGATTGACATAGGTTATAAGTCACAGTAAAAGTGCTTCAAAATCACTATTACTCAAAGTAGACTATGATACGTTCCTGGGAGAACTGTATTACAGTGGACTGGTTTTTAATTTTGTTTATAGACATTCTCTCCATGATTCATGATCCATGCGTCTTGTTTCAGTTCTTTTTTGATAAAACAGTTGTTTATGTATGTCTAGAGATGGTTTATCCGACCATGTAAACATTATATGTCCTATGTCACTAACAGCTGAGAAGGGCTGAATGACCCTAGTAGTAACAGCTTAACCGGAGAACCTCAACCTTGATTACGCTTTAATTAACTCCCAAGGAATAAGTAGTTTCAACAGTCGTAATCTTTCATTCACAATAGCAATTTTGAACAGGCGATCACTTATGTTCAAACGGTGCTAGCCAGAGCACTTGGTGAGCCCAGAACAAACTAACCCTGAATGCAAAAAAAATCTGAATATGTCATTTTTGGAACAAAGCATATGAAATCAAGAGCCCAACAAATAGTACTTCAGGTAGGTAATAAAATACTCAAGAAGTTGATTCATACAAGTATCTGGGAACCATACTTGACTCCACATTAAATGCGTCCCACCAGCTATCCAGACCGAACCAACAACTTGCGATCAAAATGACCACCTTTTGAAAAATAAGGTACTTTATGAGCGAGAATACAGCACTACTTCTGTACAAAGCCACTATTTTATAGCGATATCGTGAATGGTAGACAGGAAGTGTGAACACTTATTTGTCTCTCATTATTTTTTTTTTGTACATTAGTTGTCCCAAGCAGGGGAAATCCCAGTCACAGATGACTGGTCTTCCCCACTCCACTGCTGGTCGATAGAAAGCCCGAGCCTACACTTTTACCGACCCAAGGGATTTTTAACCTCCCACACCACATAGACATGGTATGAGAGCAACCGGCCTTTGATGATGCTGTAAGTTATACACAGCGGTGGAAATCCAAATTGGCAGAGCTGGGGGCGCGGGGAATCGAACCGCCAACCCTCAGATTAGGAGTCTGACCTAGAAAAAAGTCAGACACTCTAACCACTCCGCCACAGAGAAAGCCACTATTATTTTATTACAATGACCTAATATATGGTCCTCTGACAAAAGAGCAACAAACTAAACTGCAGAGAACACAAAATAGAGCACTGAGGACGGTCTTCAGAGGACAACTGTGTCAGTAGATGAAATGTATGATAGAGCCAATATTGCATTCCCCAACCAACGGAGGGGTAGTCATCTCCTCACGCTAATGTACAGAAGAGCCAAGAACAATGAGTACATTAATGAAACAGTATGGGTGACCTGACAAGGTGCTGCCTCAAAGTACCCCAACCTTTTAAGAGCAAACTAACAAAAGCACCAATATTCAAAGGTATCCAAATGTGGAATGCGCTGACAGCTCAAACCAGATATGCACATACCCTGCTAGAATTCCAACATGATATTAGAATGTATCAGTCTGGCATGGCCCCTAATCAGGACCTGTGATGCATCTGCTGCAGTTGTATCCTTAGTCTGCTTTAGAAAAACTAACTGGACCATACTGAAAAGCCCATGTGCTCTCTTTTCCTAGCCCTCGGATCATCCTACCAATATCTGGATAGTGCCCAAATCCCCTAAATGTCACGATAACTTCTGATTCCCCCCCCCCCTCCCTACCCAAAGTAGTCTTCAAAACAACAACAGGAGGCGTATATAACCAAATAAACATTTATTCTAAATACTGACAATGGCAATGCTGTCACAGTGACCAAACTTGATGACCAACAACATACCACTCATACTTTCCCCATCTCCTCTTCCCACAACACACAACGGCCCACCTCAATCAACCACCCAACATGACTGCATTAGTTCTAATATATACTAACAAGTACAAGGACTATTATAAACATGAATAAATGTAACATAATATGGCGGGAAGACCAGTGCCTCGACACTGAAAAAATACCTTTATTTGCTGAATAAAATTAGCATTTACCAAAGAAATCTGGGAACCATACTTAATCTTTAGGGAAGTGCCACTTTCTGGGAAAAGTAAGAAGAGTATTGGAAAATTGAACAATTTGTTATTGGCCAGGGATGAAATATCTGTGCATTCTCAGTGATTTTCTATGAAAAGACAGGCAATTCCTTATAGGTTTAGTTAGCATTATCAGAGAATCGTTGGTAATTCCAATTTTGTTTTCTTTTGTCCGGGGGAACTCCTCACTGGCCAAGCAATTGATGTAATCTTTATGGACAAAGCATTTTTACACAAAGTTGTAATAAATTTGTGTTGTTGATATCATATGACACGTAGGAGGACGGAAGTAAAGAATTTCAAACAGATGTCATCAAGACTCCACAACAGGTACAAAAAGTTATGAATGCTTTTGGCATATAAATATAGTATATGAATGAATAGAACGACTTCCTATGAATGCAAAGTGAAAAATAAGTTGTTGCGTAATAACTAATGCCATTATAGGTTCTTTAACTAGAAAAAAAAACTAAAAAACCTAAGTGCCTTTGCTCACAACAGGGACTGTATCCCATCAAAAATGTGGTTCTCTGGAACTAAGTAGGAATAATCTTTGTGAGCTCATGAACGAGCAATTACTAATCACTTTCCAAATTGAGAAGCACTTGTATGGATGGATGATAATGGTGATGATGTCCAAAACAATGAATAATGATGATGATTCTCGAATAATGATGATGATCATCATCATTACTGTCATCAAATGGTTGTGATTTTGATGTAAGTGAACTGAACTTGTAACCAGCAGAAAGAAGGCTCTAAGGGAGACACTGCTTCATCAACCTCGCCCCGACATCTTCCAATAAAGCGGTTGCGATTACGTGGGGACTGGTCAGACACTGGCCCGAATGCACGCCCAGAGCGAGAACGCAGCCCCAACCCGCAGGCACCGGCAGCAGAGGCTGATGGGAGTGGAGACGATGATCCCAGGGAGCCTATACCAGCTGAGGCAGCAGGCGATGATCCTCCACCACCACCACCCCCACCACCACCACTAGTCCCAGGTAGGTACTTGCAGTAAGGGCGAAATGACCAGCATAAACAGACGAACTATCATATTAACATAGCTACTACACTTAACACGCACTCTGCCATCAGTCCCAGGGTGGTGTAGGCAGTTGGTGCTGAGCATCGAGCATAAGTAAGTAAAGCTTCATGTATAGCATAACTACCAAAGTTGAATTAACTAAGCAACCCACATAAACAAGTGAACAATCACTGTTCAAGCATATATAGCTCAGCACAGGCAAGAACAATTTCATAGTTAATTATATACCCATAAGATACTGTGTACATTACATAACTGCATAATTACCACCTTATATTCACGTTCCTCTAGGTGAGGGGGTTGAGCCCCGGAGTATTACCATAATGCAGCGAATGTCTGACATGTTGACACGCTGGCTCGAGGGAGCAACAAGACAGGCAAGTGATCGCCAAGGAGCTCTACGTGGCAACTCGCAAGAACAAGATGTGGATGCCAATGACCAACCACCGGCCGCAGAGCTGCCTCTGGATGGTGCCACTGGAGAAGACCATGGAGAAGGCCAATCACAGTTGGAGGCACTTGATGCAAATGTAGCAATTGCTGACGTAGCAACG
The DNA here is from genome assembly GCA_030323885.1 of Branchipolynoe longqiensis. Classification (NCBI taxonomy): domain Eukaryota; kingdom Metazoa; phylum Annelida; class Polychaeta; order Phyllodocida; family Polynoidae; genus Branchipolynoe; species Branchipolynoe longqiensis. The sequence goes on from CM059189.1 coordinate 41,983,156, forward strand.
GCAGAAGGTACTGGTGCAGAAAAACTGGAAACCAAATCACAAAAATCTGAGCCTGAGCAAAGAGAAGCAGACGAGGGAGAAGATGTAAGCAAGAGTGTTGACAACTGTACTGATTGTGAAGCATTCACGAAAGGAGAACATGCTGAAGAGACAGTACCTCAAAGTCAGACTGCTACCACTACGAATACGCAAGGCGAATCTGTGATAGAAAGCAATAGTGAATGCCAGATAGGATTTTTATCAGAAGAAAGTCAAGCTGGGCACTGTCAAGCAGTGAGAGCAACAGCCTCACATCGACAGGATTTGGAACCTCTCGTCAGTCTGCGTTACTCTCGCGAGAGTACAAGTGCTGCAACCATAACAATGGACTTCCCTGAGAGTGGCACAACCGGTGGGCCTAACCTACCACCAGAAGTATGTGCCTATAGCACTCCAGAAATGAGAATCTCACCTCCCAAAGTCACTGGTAGTGTCTCAATGTCACCAGTGGATGTCCCAGTCACCATTGCCTCAAAATCCTATGTGGAGCTGGAAGCCGAGGTCTTCCTGTCACATGTGGAGGTTCCAGTCAGTACACCAAAGGCACTAGTAGAGGACGAACCCAGCATCTCAAGCCCATCTGTGCAAGTTGCAGCAAATGATTCGGCACTACCTGTGAAGATCACAAATGATGCCTCAATGTCATCTCCTAAGATCACAGACAGCGCAGCAATGTCATCTGTGAAAGTAAAATCTAATGCTTGTTCAGATGTCTCAAGAAGTACCTCAAAGTCACCTGTTGCCATCGTAGAAGAGACACTAAGATTATCTGAGACGGTCAAATCTTGTTCCTCGGAGGCTGCTGAAGAACAGGAGACATCTGCGGATGTGAAGATCACGATGGTGGATAATGATGATGATAATAATGCTGCTGATGGTGTTGTTGACATTGTGAATTCATCGCTTCTCAAAAAGCCTGCAGGTTCTGTTAATGCAGACGTTGCAAGAGGAGACACATCTGCAGATGAATATAAAGACAATTCCCACATTGAAAACATAGCGTCTGCTGCAGACGTGGGGGAATCTGCTGACCTTGCTGCTTCAGCTGCAGAGAAACCTGATGCTGCGCACACCCTCAAATATTATCCCTCAGACGATGAAAGTTCAACAGCAGAGGACATTGCTAATTTCTTCATCGACCCATCAGATGGCAGCAGTGAGCCTTCAGAGCCACCTGGTGGTGGCGACGATACGTTACGCCGCCTGGCGTCGACCAACAGAGGTGAGTTTGTTTCTATGTAAATTATCTTTCGTACTGAGTTAATCTTTAATCATTTGATGTGATTTAAATTTGTTAAAGCAAAAAAAAACCTTTTTCCTTATAGAAGGATGCATTCACAGTCATGACCATTATCATAAGGATACAAATCATACACTAGAAGGAGCCTAGGGCGATGGGGGTTAATGGGTGCTGTGCACTTTTAGAAGTACATGGAAGTGTTGTTTTATGTTATGAGAAAATATCAACATGTTATTTTGTACACTTTTCAGGGTGAGTGGGGTCAGGAAAATGTGTACTCATTATGATAATGTTGATAATTGTGAACGGTCGCTGAGGGTCATGACATTTAAAAAAAAAATAATTGTTGGTAAATGTTTATTCTGCTGAATAAGTCTTTTGTCAGTGCCGAAGCACTGGTCTTCCAGCCATTTTTCAATTCAGGGTTATTTACACAAAAGGTATATAGAATAAGGTGTACAATACCTGTTGAATACACAATTAATATCCACTTAAACCATAATAAATGCGAGCAATGTTCAATCCTTTGAAAGTCCGCAGTGTGGGTGGCAGTGAGGTGGTGCCCCCTGATGGAGGCCGGCAGAGGCGATATGGACACAGCGGGCCCCCTACCGGCAACTTCCAGCTTCACAGTCCCCCGGAGAATGACAGTGACGATGAGCTAACCAGTGCAAGCTCACACCGGTGAGTAAACAAAGAGGAATTTCCAAGTACCCAATTCAATGTACAGTAAGACCTCTCTAAATCTACCGACCATGGGACCGACTTTAAATGGTCCATTTAGAGAGCTGGTCGGTTTAGGGAGTTTTTTTAAATCGTTACAATGGTATTGTATGGGCCATCGTTTGGGACCCAAATGAAGCAATCGATATAGGGGAGTGGTCGATCTGTGGAGGTGGTCAGTTAGAGAGGTTTTACTGTATTTTCTTAATGGTTTTTATGTCCTGACAATATAGGTTATGTCGAGATGTGTGCCAAATGTTCAACTGCCAGTGTTGCCCTACTTGCATACCATGCCACGGGCACCAATCACTGATGACCCAATATACCACCGAGTCACATTATCCTGGCACTGAACAAACCAGTCCTTAACCTATCCTAGTAATGCTGAGCAATCCAGGCAAGATAGTGTCACCTGTCAAATTTGTGATGTCTTTGATTTGACTCGGTGTAGGGATTTTGTTCATTGCATGATCTGCCACATAAGAATGACAGTGACGATGACCCCTTCTACCCAGTCAGCCACCCTGTCCAGTTCTACAATTATAGGACTGCAGATTCCTCCAGTGTACTGCTGTGTACGGTCTTCGTGTAGATTGCACCTGTAAGCAGTCTTCATGTAGGATTGCACTTGTAAGCAGTCTTCATGTAGATTGCACCTGTAAGTGGTCTTCATGTAGATTGCACCTGTAAGCAGTCTTCATATAGGATTGCACCTGTAAGAAGTCTTCATGTAGGATTGCACTTGTAAGCAGTCTTCATGTAGATTGCACCTGTAAGCAATCTTCATGTAGATTGCACCTGTAAGCAGTCTTCATGTAGGATTGCATTTGTAAGCTGTCTTCATGTAGATTGCACCTGTAAGCAATCTTCATGTAGATTGCACCTGTAAATGGTCTTCATGTAGATTGCACCTGTAAGCAGTCTTCATGTAGGATTGCACTTGTAAGTGGTCTTCATGTAGATTGCACCTGTAAGCAATCTTCATGTAGATTGCACCTGTAAGTGGTCTTCGTGTAGATTGGACCTGTAAGCAGTCTTCATGTAGGATTGCACTTGTAAGTAGTCTTCATGTAGATTGGACCTGTAAGCAGTCTTCATGTAGAATATCCCATGTAGATTGCGCCTGTAAGACAATTGGTATTCCTACACATTACTTATGCATAACTATCCATAATATGGAGCCTATAGCTTATAAGTATGTACAATTTTGTTTTTGTTTAAATTAGTTGTACGGAGCTATTTTGCTGTTTGGTGTTATATTCATATGGTACTAGAGAGCAATAATATAATGAAAAGACACAATTTTCCATGCAATAGGCAGTAGGTTGAAGCCAAAGGCTGAGGCCTAAAGCAGTCGACCCACCCACCAGGGTTATTATGATGCAGCTATGCTTAATTCAAAACGATGGAATCCGAGATAGTGCACAAATTACAATGTTTATTACAATTATTGTTTATAATCAGTTATGTATGAGCAATAATATACTCACATAAAATTGATATATTTTGCAGTTAATAATACATGACAACGACCAGCTGGTTCGAGTCCTAATACTGAAGCAGATCTGATGCTCAGCCCCTTAAATAATTGGAGCCAGTGTAGGGCGGGTGGGAGGAAAATTATGTATATATGATATCTGTATAATCATGTATTTCGCTTTTTATTGCAAATATACAGAGCTACTTTGCTACGTTATTTTGGTGATGGCATGTGGTACTAGTGCACCACTGTTTCAAAGCACCACTGTATCAAAGATACTCTCCTTTCAGAAACATATGAGGACCATCATCTCAAATGCTAACCAGATAGTAGGAATAATTAAAAGAACTTTCCATCACCTCAACAAGAACAATTTCTCATTCTATTTAAGTCTCTTGTTAGGCCAATTTTTTAATACTGCCCATAAATTTGGAGCCCAATTTTTCGGAAAGATATTCTGGAGATCGAAATGGTTCAGAGACGTGCAACAAAATTAGTTGCAGTTATAAAGGACTTACCCTATGAACAAAGGCTTAGGGAATTGAAACTTCCTACCCTTTGCTACACAAGGAAAAGAAGTGACATAATTGAAGTATTTAAAATTATGAAAGGTTTTGATATAGATATGAACCAATTTTTCACCTTGAATAAAAGAGAAGGCAGTCGGGGCCATACTCTCAAACTAGTAAAACCCAGAGCCATTTCAAAGTTACGGCAAGACAGTTTCTCAAACAGGATCATAAATATATGGAACAGTCTCCCACAAAATGTTATTGATGCCAAGTCAATAAATTCATTCAAGAATAGATTAGAAAAAGCATGGGCTGATGATCCAGGGAAATTTTACCCCTTATTCACCACATACTACTAATTATTCCTTGTGTTGCTTATTTACTTGCACTCAAGCAAAAATGAGAGACAAATAAGTGTTCACACTTCCTGTCTACCATTCACCATTTTGCTATTTTGTGTGCAATCAATTTTGGAGGTTTAATTAAATTAAATTACTAACACAGTTTGGAAATATTTCCCAAGAAAGCTGTCAAACTTGGCTAGGCAGCACCATTGTCTAATTAGTAACTACCTCAGATTCAGCAATATATGCCATCAGTCAGAGGTAAAATAGGCCCATTCCCTAGAAGTCACTTCATTGTACCTGGGTTTTTATTACTGATAAAATGTTTATTGTGTATAGGTGATGTATAATTTACTATGCGAGTACAAACATCTAAACCACTGATCGCATTTCTCACCAAAAACCTACAGCTGACCTTGTCTCTGTTCACAGAAAAGGAAGAAGTCGGGAGGAGATAATATTTTGCTAGATATAATATACTACTGGACTTACCATGTCTTGTCCTGGAGTAACTATTTATGCAATTTCTTTTTAATCCGCGTGACTGTTTGGCGCTCATTGCCCAGCGATGAGGTGGAGCGGAACAGGGCAGCCATCCGTTTGCAGGAAATGTACCGGAAGCGACTGCAGGAACGCGAGCAGGAGGAGCAGCAGCTGCTCAACATCCACCAGCCACGTCTGAAGCAGGTGTATCGGGGTCATCGGAACGCGCGCACCATGGTCAGTCCCATGGCAGCTATACCATGGCAGATATGGAATGGGCCAAATTATCATCATCATCATCATCATCATCATGCTGTCGGTCGCGATGTGGCAAAGACTGCTTTCATTACTTGACTGCCGCTCTCCATTTAGCTCTCTGCTGTGACAGTGATGTCCATGAGTCGATCTTAATGTCTCTCAGCTTCAGGTTTCTTTTGATGGTATCCTTGAAAGGGCCAAATAACATTGCATAATCCGATGGTTTCTTCCATTTCTGTATTGGGTTGTGATGGTTGTTATAATCGACTTTACTTTCGTTTGAAGTAACTTTTAAGCGGTTTACTTTGTAGATATTTGAAGTGAAAAGATGCAAATTAATTTCTGCTGTACATACTAAAACGCCATAATATAGCAGTACCAAACTGCAATAAATGTTTCAGCGGTAGCAAGCGCTATTAAATTGACTTAAAGTTTTCCATTCTATGCAGCAACAAATCTTTAATAAATGTACCAGTATCTAAGTTGGATATGTAGGCTCAAATTTAGTATGTTTGGTTTCGGAAATGTTATGGTTTCATTGGACTATACAGCTAAGAGGTGTGAAGCAGTACCAGTGACAATTCAGATAGATAATATGAAGCATACAGCACTTAAAGTTGCACAGTCCGATGGTTTTGAGTTTGTCATTTTTCTGAGATGGATATATTAGAGTGATCAGTATTACCTACTTTACTTTAGTTTGATGTAACTTTTATTTTAAATGGGTAAGTTTTGAGATATTTGAAGTGAAAACAAGCATGCCAAAGCTCTCACACCATAGGCTTCTGCAGTAACATGTTCTACTAAATTGACTCAGTATTCCCTTCTGTGCAGAAACAAATTTAATAAGCGCATCACTATCTAAGTTAGGTATGTAGAATCAAATCTAGATAATTATTTTGGTTCTGAAAATTGTATACTTCATCTGATAAGATAAGATGTGATACGATAGACGATGTGAAGCAGTAGCTGTGACAATTCAGATGGACAGTGTAAAGCGGTGTGGTGGCACGTGACTAACCGCGGCTGATGGTTGTTGCTGTTCGCAGATCAAGGAGGCCGCCTTCTGGGGTGATGACTTCGTGATGAGCGGCTCGGACTGTGGGCACATCTTCGTGTGGGACCGGCACACAGCCGAGCTGGTCATGCTTCTGGAGGGCGACAAACATGTTGTCAACTGTCTGCAGCCTCACCCTTTGGACCCCGGTAGGTATCCACTGTGCTGGCCCCTGTGGCAAAGAGAGTAGACAACTCACCGTAAGATCTAATCACAACGGGACAAGATAGCCGACTGCGACTAGATAGAGTAGTTGCTTGCTTTGGGGAAAGTCATGTTGGTTGGTTGGAGGTTTTACGTCCTGGCAACATCTAAGGTCATATCAGGACTTGTGACAGTGCGCACTCATGGTGACTTTATAGTGCTGCCCCACTGGGACACCAGGCCGCCAGCACCATCACCTGATATCCCACTAAGTCCTATTATCCTGACACTGAACCAACCAGTCCTTGCCTAGCCTTATAATACATGGCTAGGAAGCGACAAGTATCAATTTTATAAGTCATTAGTTTGACTCGACCGGGAAGCGAACTCCCGATCTCCCGCACGGGAGGCCTACGCTCTACCGATTCGGCCACCGTGTCCGGTGGAAAGTCATGGCAACATCTAAGGTATTATCAAGACGGGCACCGACTTGTGACAGTGCGCACTCATGGCGACTTTATAGTGCTGCCCCACTGATAAATCAGGCCGTCAGCACCATGACCCGTCAGAGGGCGAAGGTGTGATGGAAATCGCCTATTCCTTCATTCCCGCAGTATTAGGCTGAGCTGCAGTTTCAGGGTCAGTGTGATTGGGTCATACACTTACATATTCTGTATGTTGTATGCAGTCCTTTTCCATCAGTGTCCACAGCATAGCACTTTGTCAGCTGTAGATGGTGTAGGAGTGGCCCTGTGGTTGTCAGTTGTGGGCGCCTTCCTGCGCAAGGATAGTCGCTCTCCTGATGGGCGCCTTCCTGCGCAAGGATAGTCGCTCTCCTGATGGGTGGAGTAGTCACGGTGTGTATGGCTAATGCTCCAGGCCTATCCCTGCAGGCACCAGGCTAAATTAAAGTATCATATATATATCCATATTTGTCTGCAAACACCACATGGTATTCAATACATTGGTATGCGATGTATGTGATAGCTTATTTCGTAACGTAATATGGGTGTGCTATTCGTTTTTGCGTGTGATACACAAAACCAGTCCCAGATTATATTATCACATTCAGACAATGATTTCTATCTGGCAATTATCCAATAGTATATAGTAAATGAAAAATCCAGGAATTACTTTGCATATAGGAAATCTGCGTGGCACAATTTACAAGTAGGGACCAACAGAAAGCACAAACATGCTGGTTTGCCAATACATTATGGGCCCATGTGTGCCTGACGTAGTAATTCATCAAATGTGTCCACCCGATCAAACCTGGTCCTTCTTGTCAGTTGGTTTTAGCAGCTATAGCGAAATAGCGAATGGTAGACAGGAAGTGAGATACATTTAGTGAGAACAGCCTTATGCTGCGTTCATACAGTCCTCGTGAATATGGTGAACTTCCCACTTACTGCTGGTGTACACGATCATGTAAACTGAGAGCGTTCATTTGGCAATTCGCGGTAAACACGTTTCATGCTGGGCGATAATAGAGGCATTGTCAATGGCCGTGAGCAATCTTCATACAGAAAAAGTGAAATATCTCTAAAACCGCACCACCTAGAAACAAATCGCTTGGTACATCTTTACCAAAAAGATTATATCAAATTTATAAGGTTAGGGTTCTTGATTTCTATTAATTTTGAATAAAACTAATGGTTTGCACCGCACGTACCACGGAAACTGGCGGACGGCGGAAACTGCGACGCCGCCATTTCTTCACAAGTGGTGAGTACCGAGCCGCTTAAAAAATCTCCAGTTCACAGGTGGTGTTCACCAGTTGTGAAGTCACTTGAACGCAATTCACAGGTTGTGAAGTGGGAAACACCATATTCACCAGTTCATATGAACGCAGCATTATTCACACAGCATGTTACTGGAGCCCCGGTTACCGTTATTTGGTGTTGTCACGTGGCAGACAGTCGAAATGTAGCCTCGGCCACATCTAGATGTCCTGGATTCCGGACACGGCGACTGCGGGACCAGTGTAGTTCAGGTGTTAGCAGTGGCGAATAAAACTTGGATTTTCTAGCTGATCTGTTCGACATCATATGTAGGAATTATGTATTAACGATTGAAATACAAGAGCATAAAGAGTTGGATGCAGAATGTGAAATGTGCTAACCAGTCAGGTAAATCTAACTGGAAAACTGATTTAATAATAGCTTAATCTATTTAATAATAGCTTAATCACTGAATGTTTTGCTAGTTGATTATATCCTATTGGTTTGGTATTTAATTATAGCTCAGCCACCCATTGTTCTAGTATTTAATTATAGCTTAGCCACTATTGTTTAGTATTTCCTTAGTTTAGCCACCGATTGGTGTAGTATTAAATTATAGCTTAACCATTATTTTAATAGTAATTTATTGTTTAGCCACTGCTTGTTTTGGTATATAATTAAGCTGATCCAGTGATTATTTTAATAGTTAATTATAGCCACAACTGCAATAGCTTAAGCACTCCTGGTTTTAGTATTAAATTAAGCATGTGTAGTGTTTGTATTAAATTTGCATAGACCGAAAAAGCATAATATTTTCAAAAGCAAGACACCTATTTAGATTTAAACATACATAATTAACTTAGATACCGGTGTGGTTATTAAGCATTACAAATGTAAAAGATATGTGCAAGGGCTCAAAGATTAGATTAGACTGACCTATTCTGTTTTTATTGTTTGGGTTTTAAGATCTAGCGGTATTTAAGGTCATATTAGGAATCGTATTTTACATATCTGATAGTTAACACTCCTGGCGAGTTTATAGTGACACTCCACAAGGAGACTGGGTCGCCGGCACCAGGACCCAATACTCCCAACTCAGTCACATTATCCTGACACTGAACAGCCCAGTCCTTGCCCTAAGAAAGAAATGCCAAGCGCCAGTCTAGAATCTAGCACGGCACATAGCGTTCACGGACAGTGTGAAATACCGTGACGACTATGCTATTGCTAGTCAGAGGCAGACCCGCGGCGCCATTTTTCGTGATGGTCACATGACGTGGGCGACCAGTCGTGCCTCACTGACTCAGCGGGACGTGACGTCACAGCCTGCAATAGGCAGGCAGTTATAGCTAGAACTTAGAAGCTACCTAGCGTGATCCAGAGCCGCTTCAGCCGCGCGCATCGTCTGCGCCCGGCAGCCCGACGTCGAGCTCGGCCGCCCACGGAGCCTCGTCCTCGGGCGGCGAGTTGAGCACGTCGAGCTGCGCCTGGATGTTGTCTGCTTTACGCGCGGCGTACGCGTGGTACATGCAGCGCACGCCGCGCACCACCGCCGTCTGCAGCTTCAGGCTGTCCACTAAAGCGCGCTGCCGGCGCGCCGACGCCCAGCGGAAGCGCCGTGACACTTCCGCTTCCTGTTGGGCGAGCAGCTCCAGCTGGTCACAGGCGCCGTTCAGCAGTAGCTCGGCCCTGTGGAGGTTGCGCAGGGCGGCGGCGCGGTCTGCTTGTGTGGGAAGGCGGTGGCGCCCCCTCGTGAGGGACGCGGGGATGCGCTTGGGAATGCAGGGCACACCCATAGTGATAGTTTCTGTATATACGTACCTATGTATGTTATGAATGTATGTATGTTATGAATGTATGTTATGAAAGTATGTATGTTATGAAAGTATGTATGTTATGAATGTATGTATGTTATGAATGTATGTGTTAACCAGCACTATGTATGTATGTATGTATGTATGTATGTATGTATGTATGTATGTATGTATGTATAATGTGAAAGCAGATCAGTTCAAAATGCAATGGTAATGATTAAGAGGAAATATAACAAGTACTGATGAAACAACCTGAAACATAAAAATGAATAAGTAGGTAGATCAGTGAATAAAGCGTCACATATACGAGTCCTTAGCTTGTCAGGAACTGATGTCGTCTGCTCCCTGATAATCGGGATGAACCACCAACTCCTTAAAGAGATACGAACAATTCAATGGTTTCCTCTGATTAAAGGTATAGTGACTCCGGTTTAAAAGTTTACTCCGGTTAAAATTATAGTAGTGCTTGTTAAAATTATAGCAACACTGGTTAGAACTATAGTAACGCTGGTAACAACTATGGTAACTCGTTCGAACTGTAGTAACTAGTTACAACTGTAGTAACTAGTGACAACTTTAGTAACTTCTCTTGTAATCCAACGTGGCGTAGATCTCGGTTCTGTTGAAACTACCAATTGTATATTATCGGAAGTTAATCCTGCAATTTAGAAAGGAATCCACGGTGTTCCTGATATATTAATATCTAGCAAGCTGGAATGAATGAACCGGAGGAAAAATGTGTTAGCACAAGCCGAATGAAGAATATGATTCAGTAGCAGTTTTCTGGGCAGCGAGTAGACTATATTCGATGAGACCTATCCAGTGTCCAGTGTCTTGTGGCAGTTTGCACAGAAGAATGGGTGAAACATTTCGGTGTAGCGTCTTATGTAGGATGCAGGGACGCCCCCCCCCCCTCACACACACACACACACACACACACATGCGGCGTCCCCAGCATCCAGCTGTCACAGGTGGGCATTGTGAGACACAACCTGCCCGCCTCAAACAACCCCCCATGTGTGGCAGACAGTTGACAGTTGACAACCGAGCGGCAGGAGACGCCCGCGTCTCCCCGCTGGGTGTCCAAGCGACCGCGTTCTTAGCGCGGCGCTTTCGGGCACCTTTGGTCTCATTGTCGTCTGCCTTCGATTGTGCGACTGCAGCGCCACGTGACGTAACGGCTGCAGTGTCTGGGGGGTGGGGGGTGGAGGGAGGGGGGGGGGTGAAAGGGAGAGGAGTGGGTGGGGCGGGCGGGGAGATGTTAGTGTCAACCTTTTATTTAGTCCACCACCAAAATCGGAGAGAACATTGTGTCATTTATTCAGTGTTATTAGAGATATCATAGTTTTAAAAAAAGGTTTTAACATAGTATTTTGTAGATGTAACACTTGCTTCGTATATTGATGTCTATATTAGATTTTAAATGATTTCACCTTGCTCTAACACACAGAAGGACTAGAACAAAACCCTCTACTAATATCATAAATATAGTACTGGGAATGTCTTGTGTAAATCCCAAAGGGATAGGTAATTGCGTTGGGGGACTGTATCCAGGGTAAATTAATTAATGTATGGAGTTCTGCCATATATTATTAGAGGGTTTTGTACTAGTCCTTCTGTTCAGGGAAGCAAACTGACACACATACATACAAATCGAAGAAACTCACCCACACACAACAACAACAACAACAACAACACATCCCTAACATGTCGTCTGCAACTAATTCCGATAGCGGATTTTCACAAACCAAAAGCCTGTACGAGTTGGGTTTCTTACTGAATATATTTTCTTCGATATCGAATTGTGGCTATGTATAAATACAGGGTCCGTACGGGGCCTGGACAGTTTTGAAAAGTCTTGAACTTCATTAAACTGTCCCCACTGATCTAAATTAGTCATTCGCTATTCAGGTTTTTTCTCCTAAAATCCAAATAAAGATAGTCTTAAATTCCTATCCAAAACAGGCTTGAAAACCCTTGAAATAACCTTGAATTACATATTTCCACATATGTACGTACCCTGTCCATGTTTCTTTAGTTTAGAATGTGAGAATATGTTAATTTTTTTGTAACTGTTTTTCCATTTGCTCCGGCAGTGTTGGCCTCGAGTGGGATTGATTATGACATAAAGGTATGGATGCCGACTGAGCAGACGCCCAGCTTCGACACACAGAAGGCTGATGAGGTATGATGGACAGTCCACCATTTGTTTCTCATTGAAAACCCCCGCGAATGCAACATTATATTTTTTGTTATTGGAATCCTTGTTGTTTTTAATTATAGAAATATAGGTGATGCCATGTTATTTGCTAATTCAAGTAATCTAATTATCTCCGCGCCCAACTTTTCCTCTAAGTATACGTGTATCTGTATATATAGATAGATTTATGTATATATACAAATGTATATCGAATATATATAAAAATAGATATATGAATGTATATAATATATATATAAATTAAAAAATTGTATATAAAATATATATGGATAGTGATAAGCCCCTTATCGCCTGTAATAAGCTTTGTAGTGCCTCCTGTCCCCCACCCCCCAATATATCCCCGCCCCCGGATCGGGTGGGGGGGCGGCATGCACCGCTCCACCTCCTGCGCGGGGCTTGACCCTCCACTCGCTCGGAAGTTTCGCTCGATACGTGAGGAAGATTGTTTGTTTGTTTGTTGTTGTTTTACATCCTAGCAACACCTAAGGTCATATCAAGACGGGTACCGGGTACCCACTGGGAAACCATGCTGCTGGCACCATGACCTGGTATCCCACTCAGTCACATTATCCTGACACTGAGCACACCAGTCCTTGCCCTGTCCTAATAGTGGCGAGCGCCTGGCTAGGAAGCAACAAGTGTCAATTTTTAAGTCATTGGTTTGACTCGACCGGGGTTCGAACCCACGATCTACCAGCACGGGAGACGGACGCTCTAACTCATTCGGCCATCCCGTCTGACGTGAGGAAGATATGCGTGGAGGGTGCTTGGTTGAAAGCGTCTGCAGCAGTTATATAAAAATAGATATATAAATGTATCAAATATATATAGATTGGTTAGATGATTAAATTACTTCTAATATATATATATATTTGTCTGTGTGCACACTAGCAAAGAACACAGTAGTACCTGTCTTCAAGGACAACCCTGTATTCAGACCAATGTTGTCCTAACATAACAAGTGTCCTGTCATTTGAGGGACAGTCCAAATGAGACAATAACAGTTTGTGCACTTAAATAATCATTGACATATGGCGTGGGTTAGCTGAAGACAATTGTTAATTGTTAATGCAGGTCAATTCAGCACCACTACATTCCTCTCTCTGGGACAGGCTTCGGAATCGGTCTTAATCGAAAGCACAACAAATATCACAAATATCGTTTTTCAACGGAAACGCAGCATCTTTATTGCTATATTATCAAACCTATTTTGATAACACGTTTTAAAGGAGACACGTGACAGTACGTACGATTGATACTGCGGTGTTTTTAATTGCAAAGAAGTGTTCACGGGGCGTGTTTGTTTAGCAGATGCATGGGGAGGGTGCGTGGAGGGGGGGAATCTTAAGATGAAAGGTGCTTCTGGTGGAAATACAAAAGGGACCATAGCTGTTTGGTGAATGGCTTCTCGAGTTCAATGCCTGGTGTTTGATCAATTCAGCAATTGCATTTTGATCTGGAAGTGTTAAAATATAACATAGTTTCTGAAAAGCGTAGCAATTTGGCTGGCTGGCTTATATACTACTTGGCTAAGTTGAAGTTTGTGTCTCTCCCGCCAGGTGGTGTCAAGGAACCGCGTAATGTTGGAGGAAACACGTGACACAATTACCGTCCCGGCATCCTTCATGTTGCGCATGCTCGCCTCGCTCAGTCATATTCGGTCTGGTAAGGGATAGTGATTGTATAATGTAAGCATACTCTGGTAACATGACCCCACAACTACATGTACATATATATATATATATGTGTGTGTGTGTGTGTGTGTGTGTATACATGCATATATTTGTGTGTAATTATATATTATATTGTATATTATATTATACTATAATATGAATAAGCAATGCTTAGGACCGATCCACCGATATAACTACAGCAAAGTATTTTATGATTTTTGTTTTACTCCACTCGCGGTGTTCGATTTGAAATTCTATCAACTCGGGTGACCCGAATACGGCCATCGTTTCCGCGGAGTAAACTATTAATATTTCATTTGTGCATCCATGTTTATGCCAAATTGTTATTTATTTCTTTTAATTTTGAATAAACTAAGTTTTGAACTGCACGTATTGGCAAAGTCTATGGCAGTGTGCATTTGTTTTGATATATTATTAACCAATAGCTGTCGTCCACCCTGATTGCTGCGGACCGAAGTTCGACGAGCGATTTCCGTTTCCATTTGCTGGATTTGGATGTTATTCAACACGATTTTACAAATGGCGGCGCCCATACAGTGCTATTTCCGTTTCCGTTTGCTGGATTATGGTGGTTTCATTTTCTACCTCTATGAGTAGGAGTATTGTTTATGTGTATATATCTACATGCGTTAGTCCTAAGCCTCCCCAGAGGGTGGGTCGGTATTATATTATGTGAGGTATAAAGTACTTATGCAAACATTATTCATGTATGTAATTCTCCTGCTTTCTTATTTACTTGTTCTACTCGCTGCAAATACTCCTGTAACCACTTTTTTGATATGTTCTTTGGTAGTTTGGGTTACTAATATTGCTCTCATCCAAGTCAAGTGGTAATATACTTGATTATTTGCATATACACATGCACATACACAATAACAATTACTGTGCCGGTGTCGTATTCTCAGCGCCCGGTCATTCTCAGCGGCCTGTCGTGGCTTCTGCGCATGCGCGGATTTTAAGACATATGCAAAAGACCCGTGGCCTCGCCGGCTACAAGCTCAGCTGGTGCCCGGCAGTGTTAGGGTCCGATCAGGCCGAAATCTATTGAATGCGATCATATTTAACAGAATTACATACTCAAATAATGAAATTTCATTAAATTAACCTTAAATTCCAAGCGATATTAACGTAGCAGCTAACAACGTAGCAGTAAACAAAACAAATAGCAGTGCTCGCCGCAACGTGCGAAAATCCGCGCATGCGCAGAAGCCACGACAGGCCGCTGAGAATGACCGGGCGCTGAGAATACGACACCGGTCTCCAACAATACTAATAAATATAGGCACACCTAGCTGCTAGGCAACCATTGGAATAATATGTACTGAATGCATTTCACTATAGAGACTTATCGTCCATTATATTGTTTATTTCAATAGCAACAAACAACTCACTAAAACACCACATTTCCTTATTAAATAATAACAACACAATATCTTATTCGTCCTCATTATTCAAATTACCTCAGACTGAGTCTGTGAGAAGTAATTATTTCCCCCACGAAAACACTTGGGAATTAGTTAATTTCTTTTCTTCATATAAATATATGTATAGATAAGGATATTTGTAATCTCGCCCCATTTGTGACCAGAACCTGTTATCTCCGCAGGTCGTCGCCAGGGGGATGGAAACAGTTCCTCCAGTGACGACGAGTGACGTCATCCGGCAATTACCTAGCGTCATCATATGACGTCATCACAATGTATTTGCTTAGGATAGCGCTAATTCTCACAGGATGGCCTCGGTCTGGTGGCTTACTACAGAGGTTGTATTAGCCAACCCATTACGTATGTAGTAATACCCATATCTATGACGTCTGTTGCATCTTTGTTAAAATCACAAAGAGTTTAATGCTGGGCCTCTCTTCCGATATCCACTGCCCTGCCTCCACCAATATCTCATGATATGGAACTGGGACTGTTCCTCTATTTTATTGATTTTTTTGATGATTTTGTTTTGTGTCATGGTTTTTTTTGTCGACGACTGCCCTGCCTCCACTAATATCTCTTGATATGGAACTGGAACTGTTCCTCTATCTATTTTATTGATTTTTTGGTGATTTTTTGTGTGTGATGGCTTTTTGTCCGTGACTGCCCTGACTCCACCAATATCTATTGATGTTAAACTGGAACTGTTGCGCTATGACTCTTATTTTGTTATAACTAGCTATAAACGTGCATTGTGTGTGGGGTGAGGTGGGGGGGGGGGAGATTTGGTGTCTACTTCATTAAAATTGTCTAAAGTATTTTACTGACTATCTTTATCAAATAAAAAGCTTGAGGTAATATCGGTGAAACGTGAATCGATATCTGCTTCAGGTCGGTCAATATTCGTATCGTGGACCATCGTGCCTCAAGCACCACATAAAGAAAGAAGTGCTTAATGTCATGCGTAGTGGTGTCACTTGTGCTTAAATCAATACGGGTATTCCTAGTTCCGCTGGTCTCTGAGGGAGGACTGAAGCTGTGACCTAGCATGCCAGTTCACAGCTTCAGCGTACACACAGGAAGTTGGGGGTTTGTGCCACTTTCAGCCCTATCCTTATCATAGACCCGATACTTTAAATTCACGCTGCTTCGATAATTACATACCACCTGATGACCAAACTTGGTGAGATTATTGCCGTACATTTGTTTCTAAGGTAGATTGCAGTGAAATCGTCCTTGCAAATATGATCCATTAGACACAACTTCGTGTATCATGGTGTAAATTCACCCCCCCCCCCCTCACACTCCCTCCCCGCTCCATTCCGCTGTTTCAGCTGAAGCTACCACCTGGCATGCCAGGTCACAGTTTCAGTCCTTCCTGAGAGACCAGCAGAATAGAACACACCTATTAGTGGTTTACTGGGGGCGGGGTGTGTTGGTGGGTGGGGGGGGGGGGGGGGTCATGTGCAGTAAGGTACTGAGCCAACTAATGAGATAATGGTGACCCACCTTGGCATACAATAAACCCGGTAGTGTGTTTCGAGTTATTGTATATTGGGTATGAATGTGCATAAGGGCTCCACACATGTACCCTAACCTACATATCAAATGAACAACACCTCTCTTTTTTCTCTCTTTTTCTTCTATTCTGCTGGTATTATTAGCAACACCCCTTTCTTAATTTAAAAAAATTATTTTCAAATTCCTCATTTATAACTAATTCCCCAGGTACTATTGTACTACACCCTTACACTGATACAACGAGGAGACGGCTGTAGGTCATTGTCACGATGTTATGAACCATGTGTAGGCAGGAGGCCGTCACCGGGTAGACTGCGGGTTACTCAACTGTTTTCTTTTTTCTTGAAGATTTATACTGCCTATCATGGATAAGTCTGAATAGACTTGTTTTCACCATTAGACAGTTTGTCGATAGAAAGCCCGAGCCTAGACTTTTACCGACCCAAGGGATTTTTAACCTCCCACACCACATAGACATGCTATGAGAGCAACTGGCCTTTGATGTCGCTGTAAGTTCTACACAGCGGTGGAAATCCAAATTGGCAGAGCTGGGGCACGGGGAATCGAACCACCGACCTTCAGATTAGGAGTCTGACCTAGAAAAATGTCAGACACTCTAACCACTCCGCCACAGAGAACACCAACTGTTTGAAGTGTTGTATGAAGCTTAAAGTTGCATAGTCCGATGGTTGTGATCGTTTGTCATTCCTCGCCTCGCCCCTTCCCTCCTCTCCTCTGTACACACAACACCCAATGTTCTTAAGCCACAGGCGTTTAGGGGGATAGGTATGAGGGCATCCACATTACCTACCTACACACTCTGGAATACCAGAGTCCATGTCCACCCAGTCACCAGTCAGACTCCTGGTCTGGCTGCAGTCAGGGTGGAGCACACTGCAGTACTGCCCGAAGCGCAAGTTCACTGCAACCCAAATATTAAAAAAAAACACCCAAAACCCATCAGAATATAGTGCAGGAACCCTGCCGAGTGTGGTCATCAGGAACCATTGTGTTTATGGTTCAAGTTGACTTTAAAGTATTGAGCCTATTATAAGGAATAGAGCCGGGAATGACCTCACCCCACTTCCTGGGCCGCGTTCAGGGTACCCTTCCAAGACGACTCCGAGACGTCTCGCAGATGCCTTTTGGCTTATTTCCATTAAGGTTATGCCTCCGAGTCGTCTCGGAGATGTCTTGCTTTTCAGACTGGAGACAAAAAGCGCCTCAAAAATGGCCGCCGTATTCAGTGGTTTCAGCCAATCAGAGTTCGTCTTTTCCATTGCAAATGGATTCCCCCTATGGTGGTGGCCATTTTCGAGGCAACCTACTGCTTTTGCAGTTCAGACTAGCGTGAAGTCAGGAATCTCTCCGAGACGACTCGGAGGTGTACCCTGAACGCGGCCCTGGTGTGTAAACATGCCGGGTCGCAGCTGCAGTCCTTCCTCAGGGACCAGTGGACAGTAACTCAGAATACACATACTCAGTATAATGATTGTCCTAAGATGCACAGTTACAATAGATTTAGTTGTACTTAGAATAATTAACTACCCTCACCTAATCCACTAAAATTTCTTTACTCGTTTTGAGAAATGATATATTCATCAAATTGTCGATATCTCAAAATGTAAGAATCCCATGAGTGTTATCAGAGAGCGTGTATATAAACAGATGAGAGAGACAACTCCCGCGAAAATTGGTAACACAGGCTACAGTGGCGTTCCTGGCGGTTAGTGTTGAACAAGCTTTGAGTTTGCCATACGTGTAGTGCAAAACATTTGTTTTTATTCAAAATTAATAGAAATGCAGAAGCCTAACCTTATCGATTTAATATAATCCTTTTGGTAAACATGTTTTCTATATGTGTACTAAGCGGCTTGTTTCTATTTGGTGTAGTTTTAGAGATATTTCACTTTTTCTGGAGGAAGATTGCACACGACCATTGACAATGCCTTGAGTTTGCCATACGCGTAGTGAAAAAACGTCAGTTTTATTCCAAATTAATAGAAATCCAGAACCCTAACCATATCAATTTAATATAATCTTGTTGGTAAACATGTTTTCTATGTGTATTCCAATCAGTTTGTTTCTAGGTGGTGTAGTTTTAGAGATATTTCACTTTTTCTGTAGGAAGATTGCACACGACCATTGACAATGCCTTGAGTTTGCCGTACGCGTAGTGAAAAACGTCAGTTTTATTCCAAATTAATAGAAATCCAGAACCCTAACCATATCAATTTAATATAATCTTGTTGATAAACATGTTTTCTATGTGTATTCCAATCAGTTTGTTTCTAGGTGGTGTAGTTTTAGAGATATTTCACTTTTTCTGGATGAAGATTGCTCACTGCCATTGAAAATGCCTTGAGGTTTGCCCATATGCTTAAGCTGTTCAACAACCACCACTTGGAGCGCCACAGTCGGCAGATGTTACATGCTCTAGTATGGGAGTTGTCCCTCTCATCTGTTTATATACACGCTCTCTGGTGTTATCCAGAAAAGTGAAGTCCTGAGGCGTTAGATAATCCACTTTGCAATTCATATTGTCCGCTAGGGGAGGGAGGAGTCAAACAGTGAATATTTGATTTCATATCTACTATCTTATATATACAGTTAAGCCTCTCTAACTGACCACCTCCAGAGATTGACCACTCCCCTATATCAGTCGCTTTTTTGGGGATCCCAAACAATCGCCCAGACAATAACATTGTAATGATTTTTTTAAAGCCGACCACCTCCCTAAATGAACCATTTAAAGTCGCTCCCATGGTCGGTCTATTTAGAGAGGTTTTACTGTATAAGTATAATCGCATCTTTAATAACGTGTGCTCCCTAACTTGATTTCACCGCGTTATTCTGATACATTGTTGTCGGCAAGGCACACTTGTATCTATTGCTTATAACTAAAGCTATGAAGTAAATAGTTAAGTGCTGATATTTATTTGATGCATTCTGATTCTGGGGATTTGTCTTCATTGTATTAATCTCACTGATTTCATTCATGTTAGTATGATATTTGCCCACCAGAGGATGTAACTAATACTCCTAATGTTGCTTACCCAGTGCCGTTAAGTATTGCTAGTCCCTGTGTCCCAGTGAATCGGGACATCTATATGTGGATCTGGATTGTTAATGTTTTTTTACACGGATAGTTCAGTGGCGAATACACCGACTCAATCCACCAGAGCATAGTCTGATTCTGTTGAACTAGTATTTTTGGGTGAGTTAAGAATCTTCGGAGAATGGCACTACTATAGCTGTTCCGTGAGGTGGCGCCACAGTGGCCTACTATTGTAACTTTCCATCATCAAACATGGAGATTTAAAGTTGTATTATCTGATGAAAACACAAGTCAAAACCAAAACACTAACCTAGATTTGATTCTGTGTATCCAACTTAGATCCGGGTGCACTCATTAAAGATTTGTAGCAGTGTGCTCTGCTACTAGGCTTAACACGTGTAAAAAAGTCCATGCTCAGCATTTGGGTGTGCACACCGAAATTAATTTTGCATGTTTTTACTTAAAGTATCTCTGAAGTTAACCATTTCAAATGAAGCTACTTCAAAGTAATGTAATTTAGATGATAACGATCAGAGTAATATGTTTATCTTTCAAATATCTCAGAAACCCAAAACCATTGGATTATGCAACTTTGATCTCAGTTCGCATCTCTGTTAGTATATTGTTTACCCACCAGGGGACATCCCAATGTTGCATACCGAGTTTGGTTAAGCATTGTTAGTCTGTGTTCCAGTGAATCGGGACATATATATGTGGATGTGGATAGCTAATGTATAAACGGATAGTTCAGTGGCGAATATACTGACTCAATCCACCAGGGCATAGTCTAATCCTGTTGAACTGGGTGAGTTAGGAATCTTCAGAGAATGGCACTCAGTGTACTATAGCTGTGCCATCAGGTAGAGCCAAAGTGGCCTACTATGGTAACTTTCCATCCTATTGGAATTCTTGAGGATGGATACTTAAATTAAAGAACCAACTCACTTTATGATTTTTATCTGTTTAGAATCACTATGATGCGCCTGATGTTTGAGAATAGTGTATGTCTGTTTGGATTTAATTCTTTCTCCGCCCCCCCCCCCCTTTCTAACAATCAATACCAGTGACAATTTTGTGAGGATTTCTCCTCTAACCAATAGCCATTCTGAGACAATTGAAGCAAGTGTGTATCTATGTGTGGTGGGGGAATACGAGTACGCTTTATATAATATAAAATTAGCAAACAATACATTCTAACTTATTTAATTTCCATAGAAAATTAATATTCGTACAACAGAGTTCTTTTTCGAAAAATATGTATTTTAATATTGACTCAGGTTTTATTTTTAAAAAGGAAAAGAATTTAGCCTTAAAGTAAGTGTGACTCCGTTGTTCCATAATTAACGAGCAAACTGAGAGGGGCTTGTGAAGACATCGTTCTTTGCAAAGTTTCTTCATTTGCAGCGATTCTTATTTAGTACATTTTAACCATACTTCTGTCAGTATACATGTATTAATCAGACATGTGTACTTTACAAAGAAATCAGAAAATATCCAATATTGAAAATTCCTTCTACATGATTGAATACAGTAGCACCTGTCTTCAGCGACACCCTGCACCCTGTGATCAGCGAAACCCTACCATGTGTAAACACCTTTTCAATGCACAAACTGTTTGTTTCATTTGATTGTCCCTTTGATGACAGGACACCGGCTATGTCAGTACAACTTTGGTCTGGACGCAGCGTTCTCCTTTGAAAACACACACTACTGTACCCTGTTGTTCAATACACATGTATACTTATTATGACACTAGTGTGTAACCATTATCAGGGGCATTGTACCTGCCTATTGTCAGCCTCTTGTGAGGAGTGATGGGGTGAATTATTATAATACATATTAATGTGTTCCCTCCAGCATACAAAGTCATTATATGCAGCCAATTATATTCATATGCTGAATAGTGTTGCTATTTATTGCTTGTGTTAAGTCTAAACCCATACAAAGTTATTGTATGCAGCCAATCATATTCAGAATAGTGTAGCTATTTATTGCTTGTGTTAAATCCGGTATTACTAAAGCCATACGAAGTTATTGTATGTAGTCAATCATATTCATATATTCTGAATAGTTAGCTAGTTATTGTGTTCAATCTGGTGTTATTAGACCTACTCTTCTATTTCTATTTTGTTACTATCTCCTTCATTATTTTTGATTTTGTCTTGTATCAATCTTAATAGTTTATATGACTAATCTCTCCATACACATATCTACGCAATTACAGGGCATTTGACCTGTTTCATTTTCCTCTACCTTTCCATCAATACTATTCCCATTTGTCCTTTTGTTCTGATCTTGTATTCAAATTGCGCATTGCGGTATTGCTATTTGATCCTAACCAAAACTGCATATACTTTTTATTTTGCAATTTGTTTAAATTCTCATTCATGTCTTGGATTATCATTTAAAGTGGGGGCCTGTAGTGTTGCTACTTGATGAAAAACAAAGCAAGACAAAACAAACTTGTATATAGCTGCGTTTACACGGGCAAAAGTAAAACGATTCAAGACAAAGCGTTCTACCTGAAACGTTCTCGTGGCGCGTTTACACGGTATCGTATTTTCAGACGTGTCGTGGCTTCTGCGCATGCGCGGATTCTCCCCCTGTTGCCGGCGAGCACTGCTATTTGTTTTGTTTACACTCGTCGATTCGACGCCGATGTAGCTGCTACGTTAATATCACTTGGAATTTAGGGTTAATTTAATTAAATTTCATCATTTGAGTATGTAATTCTGTTACATATGACCGCATTCAATAGATTTCGTTCTATTCGGTCCATAACACAGCTGGGCACCAGTGTAAAGTTACAGCTGAGCCTGTATCCGGCGAGCACCGCTATTGTACACTATCGCCGCCCGGGAACCAGCTGAAACGTTTCCTGTAGACCACCTGATTAGGTGGTATACGCGGAACGTTCCAGCCGAAACGGTTAAGCCCTAAAACGCCGCAGTGCCGCGTTTACACGGACACATTTAAAATGAACTAGGCAACTGGTTCCAGCTGGGGCGTTTCAACTCGCCCGTGTAAACGCAGCTTATGAGCCTGTCTCAAAAGGTGATAACTTTTTTTTTTTTTGTCCATTGTAACGATTGACAGAAAACAGCACAGAAATGGTTACACTGAAAACAAAAGGACATTTGCTTCAAATCAATATGTATTCTATTGGGATTATGAAACACCATGTAAAAAACAAATCAGTTTATCCTGAGCAAATGCATAAGTAGATAGTATGTTGATTGTTACAATGGACACAGTTTTGTCACATTGCTTAGCACCTTCTGAGACAGTCTCATATATACATTCTAGTTTAAAATTTGGTTAAATTAGCATTTTCTTAACTACACTACGTTAGCATATCTTTTTAAACCACAAGAAAATACCACAAAAGATGTTTTTTTGTTGGTTTTTTAAAAAAGCACTCGTAGAAATGTCAGGGTGTAGTGTTGTAACTAACCGAGCAACGTGCATTTAATCTAAGCATACTATTACCCACGTCCAAAGTATTTAATTGAGCAAACTACTTACTCTGATTATAGGTGATGAAATGGCAGTCCCCCCCCCCCCCCCACCCCCCAATCTGCTCTTGACAACATTGAACAAATTCGGACATGTATATATTATTAGTGCCAGAAGCACTATTTAATTAAATCAATGTGAAGATAATTTTGATTTCTTAGGAACACAAATCCGTTCGTGTTTTTATTTTTTAATTTAAGAAATATATGAACTCGATGGCAGCATTGGGTTTAAAGATGCCGTATAACCCGCTGACAATTACAATTATATATAATCTTGGCGTAATTATAATTGTATATAATTATATCCTACAGTGTTGGAATGTGCTGAGGAATGTCACCACATGTGCATTTCATTTTAAATATATATATATATACGTTAAAGTCCTGATTTAATGGCACTACGCATCCATTCGTCGATTTGATTGTTTAGCAATGGAATGGTAACCTGGCAACCAATGAGCTGATACCAGCTCTCTAGTGGGGAAACAGCTCCCGAAATGATCGTGTGCCGGTCTTGTATATATGTTGCTTATGAATTGAGCTTCTTGTTTGTTTGATAATTTTGTTGCTGCAGTACACGTGTATTAATAACAGTGAAGTGACACATGCTACCATTTGGTAGTTGTTTTTAAAAGGCGCACACAAGTTTCTCAGTGCATTGAAGATGGGCCAAGAAGATAGCATAATAGTGTGACTATTGTATCTACATGTATTACACAGCCGTAATAATAAAAATAAACACAACGTTTGAAAGTTGTAATTTGTGGTGTGTCTTCTTTTTAACACATGATTTGTTTTAGTCTGATCCGGACAGAGGAAACCCGAGACAATGAGTGGGAGTAAAGGGGGGTTTATTAAAGCAAAAAGAGTACATAGTCAAATGGTGAGGGTTAGATGACAGTCCCTCAGCAGCTTAGTCCACCTGTTCTATGTCGGCGGAAAGAGTTGGGAGGACCTGGGAGCCTGAGGAGGTAGGTCCACGTGGTGGGCTAAAATAGAGGGTGGGTGGGTGTGGTAAAATCTATAGACGTTTGAGTCTGAAACCCGAATGCAGGTCAAGCGGGTGATGGGGAGGAGGGGAGGCGGCGCATCCGCTGCCGGGTGATGTGAGCGTCTCGGGCTTCCCGCCGGATCAACCACAATTCGGAAATTATGAGCCAATGTGGCCACCGAAGTAAATATAATCTTTGTCAAGTTTATTCGAGGACTTGCTACTAAATTTGGAACAGCTCTCTCTCTCTATACGAAGTGGACCTTTGATCATTTGTGCACTGCGGTGGCACAATGCCAATATTCATTCAGGAAAGCAATTTGTTGACTAGGTGGAATTGATTTATTCAAATCTGAGATGTAACGTTGCAGGATTGACACAGTTGAAGCATTATTAGGATAGAGCAAGGACTGGTTGATAATGTGACTGAGTGTGCCATCAGGTCATGGTGCTGGCCGTCTGGTCTCCCAGTGGATCAGCACTATAAAGTCGTCATGAGTGTACACTGTCAAAAGTCGGTAACCGTCCTGATAGGACCTTATATGTTGCTAGGATGTAAAACTCCAACAAGCAAACAACCAATCAATCATGGTATCCTTATCCCAGTAATTATTGTCAAACATTTTCCTTTAACATAAAAGTTCTCGGATTAAAGTGATTGCATAGAAACAAAAGAGAATTGGTGGCATGGACGATAAGTCACAATAAGGATAGTGGCACACTCTCGAAATAAATAGCGAATGGTAGACAGGAAGTGTGAACACTTATTTGTCTCTCATTTTTGTTTATCCAAGGAAAGTCTGCACTAACGGGTCAGTGGAATGGAGCTAGGATAGTGATTGGAGGGTAGTGTATGAAGCCCGACTTTTAGCAATTTTCTGCAATTCTCTGACAATAATTAGCTTGTAGGAAAATATCTCGGTTTTCACAACAATTCTCCAAGGGCATTGAGTATTCTGACCAACTGCAGTTCCCCGACAATTCTAAGCCTACGAAAGCTTCCACGTTTTTGCGAAAATACACTCCTTGTTTTTTTGTTTGTTTGGGTTTTATATCCTAGCAACATCTAACGTCATATCAAACTAATTACTGTCATATATCCTTGGCATTTTGTGATAGAATTAATCGGCAATTGCGAAAATCCACGAAATCATGAAGAATCTTTCATTTATGAAATTACACAAATTGACAGAAAATTAGAGAATGTGACTAGTTCAATCTGTTGTGTATATCTATAGTATTTTTGGAATGCTTAAGACTGGTTGAACATGACCGTCACAGAAAATAAAAGTATCTCAGTCCGCACTCACTCACACACATGCAGCAAAGCCAGTGATCAGCAGAACAAGAAATAAATACCACAACACTACAATAATAATTCAATCTCTTTATTCAGTAGCTTCTAATTAAAAAAAAAAGCAAGAAAAAGTAACACCAATAAATACATGGGTATATAAATATCACACGTAAAGAGTGCCATTCTAGATATCAACGTATACCATTCTGCCATGGCTAATATTAGCGTTTAAACTAGAAGAGTTACTGTGGAATGCTACGGTAAATAATGACTATTTAACTCATTCATATTCTGCGCATTAACAACATAAGCCCTGTTCACACACACAACTTTAGGCCGAACTAGATAAGGCGAACTAGATGAGGCGAACTAGGCGTGAAAGTGTGTCGAGTACACACATGCAGTACTTGGGGAGGTTTAAGGCGGAAGTCAATATCTGCGCATGAGTGCGTCAATACTAACCAGCGCCAGTTTCGGTTAGTCGACGTCCCCACGAGAGTGTGTGGGTTTGACCTAGATATGTATCGACTGAATCGTATTGTTTTGGAACGATCAAATCTTCTGCTGGGCAGTAAAAACCTAAAAATAAATCATGAAAAAAATATCTGTGCACAGCTAGCTGGTTCATAGACCAAATTATATAATATGCGCTTTTGATCAACCGGAAAATCAACAAACTCAGCACTCGACTGCGCATGCGTGTGACATGCTTAAGCCGCCTCAAGTAAACCGCTATCGTCCACACAAGCAAGATGGGCTGACTTAAGCTAGTTCGCTTCATATAAACCACCTCGCGATGTGGTGTACTTGAGGCGAACTAGATGAGTCGACTTAGCCCTAATTCGCTTCAGCGTCGCGTCCACACGGCCAATGTGAGTCGACTTAGATGAAGCGAACTAGTTGAGGCGATTTAAGGCCCGTGTGTGAACAGGGCTATAGAGACAAGAGCGGGCCTACAGATACCCCCCCGCCCCCCCCGAGCCAATATATCAGATTGAATCAAAAGTATCCATAGTATAATTAAATGTGTTGAATGAGCTTGGGCTCATTCGGGGTTATTGCAGGGCACATTAGACAGCGAAGCCGCTGCCCCCACCCCCACCCCCTCCCCCAGCCACCATCCTCCGGGTGGGGGAGGGGGAGGATTCCCCAGAAAGGAAGCCGCAACCAATACCAATCATGCCACGCCTCATCACTACACCCCTCCCATTCGTCACCTCCCAAGACACCTTCTCAGCACCCAATCACACTCATCCGAAGCCGAGCCCCCTCAGCTTCCCAACTAACCTGGTCACTCCGCTCATCTCCACAGGACTGACTACTAGCCTCTTTTTCCCCACCCACCCACTCCGCCGAGATCTTAAGATATTAGACTATATAATTTAATAACATTTTAATTCATGACATTTAACATTGTAATCCATATACAACACATTACATAATGTAATAACATTTTTATTATGACATCTAACATTGTAAACCATAGGCATGATTATTACCGTTAATAATAATTAAGTAACGGTTGTCACCCGCTAGTTGCTCTGTCATTATTTAGTTCACATCAAATGTTCACTTGTCGCATCTCCCCTCACATCCCTCACCACTCTGATCACCACGTGACCTTTTCCCTGCAGCATTCGGATGCCACACATGAATAATGTAAAGCCCCCTGGGGCTGCCCGGAATAAAGCCATGTCCTCCAACTCATGCTTCCCTGTTGTGTGTGCGATAGACTACACCATAAATTGCTTAATCCGAGGAAAGCAAACTATTTTCAAAACCCAAACACTTACCTATATTTGCTCGTACATAGCTAACTGTACACAGGTGTACTTATTAAACATTTATTGTTGCACAGAAGGAAAATTAAGTCAATTTAATAGAACCTGTCACTGCTGCACATCCTTGACAGTAGGATCTCCGGCATCTCGGTGTGCACACCAAAATTATCTTTTGCTTGTTTTCACTTGAAATATCTTCAAAGTTAGCCATTTATAATAAGCGTTATTCCAAAATAAAGTATATTATAATGATCACCGTAATATATTTACTTTCAAAATATGGCAACTCAAAAACATCGGATTATGTAACTTCAAGCACCACTGAGCCTAGATAAAAGATTCACCCAGTACTTGTAGTACATGGGTGAAGACCAGCCTTATATAAATACGGGCGAAAATAGCGTTAGTATGGAACAAGAAGTAGAATGCCTGGCACCAGTGTCAAATGGTTACTTATATCAGAACAGAGTTGGTGAAATGGGAGAGAATGCAAAAAGACAAGATGGCGGCCAGAGAACGCCATCGATTTCACTTTTAAATTGCATTAAAGTATGTTTTATTATATTTTCCAACTCAAAAGTAGCAGGTAAACATGAAGACATATACAAAGAATAAAAGTTGCTTCTTAGATTGTGAAATTAGGCTCTCATAAAGACTCAGTTCATTAGCCCGATTTTTCAACCATTTTTATATAAGGCTGGTTTTCACCCCTGTACTGGAAGTACGGGGTATTATCCACACTGAGCCATGTGAGTACTTGAATGGGCGACCACCTGGGGATACATAGGCGACATACACATCCGGACACTGGCTTTTTTTAAATAGCATACTGGCTTTTTATAGCATACCAAATCAGTGATGGCTGAATAAAGAGTCAGTGGCGTGCAGAGGTTTTGTGATGCCCGGGGCCAACTCCTTGATTGTATGTGGCGTGCAGAGGTTTTGTGATGCCCGGGGCCAACTCCTTGATTGAATGACCCTAAAAAGTATAGGGTCCAGTACCGAGAAATGTGAGCAAGGAAGACATTTTATATATGCTCTGATATGGATGCCTGCGGTCGTCGCACCCTCTGCCCCCCTCTCTGCACGCTAAGACTCAAAAGCCGTGGTCACACGGGCAAAATGTGAAGCGAATCAGACAAATCGAATCAGGTGAGTCAAATTAGCCGCCCGTTCACACGAGCACTACTTGGGCCGGAAGTCGATATCCGCGCATGAGCAAGTCCAGTCTGACCAGCGCCACGAAAGAGTGGATTCGACCTAGATATGTATTTAACGAATCGTATTGGTTTGGAACGGTCAAAACTGCTGCTGGGCAGTGAAACCCTAAAAATAAATGATGAAAAAAATATCTGTGCATAGCTAGCGGTTTAATAGACTAAATTATATAATATGCGCTTTTGATCGACCGGAAAGTAAACACACTAAGGTATCGACTGCGCATGCGTGTGAGGTGCTTAATCCGCCTCAGCGCGTCCACACGGACAAAATAAATCGATTCACAGAAATCGCCTTACGTAATCGACATTCAGAAGCGGTTTACAGTATGTGGATCACAGAAATCGATTCAGCCCTAATTCGACTCAGACGCCCGTTCACACGCGAAATGTGCATCGAACTAGGCAAATCGATTTCTACGAATCGATTTACATTGCCCGTGTAAACACGGCTAAAGACGCATATTGGTCGAGAAAGCGTAGACCTGTTCAACCAGGACAGTTTTTATTATAGACCTTTTTTTAATATAAGGGTCACGTGGTGAAGTGTCAAACAGTGCCACTCCATTACCATGATTGGTTCCTAGAGTTTTGAAATGACTCTCCCGGTGAAATTTCTCCGAAGATTCAGCTCAATTTTGACGGGGGAAATAATGTACGTAATAAATTAACATTCTTCCTAATATAGTGAAATTTGAACCAGGTCCCTCCCACCCCACCACACATACATAGACACTTGCTTCAATTGTCTCAGTGGGTTTTCTTTAGGTGGGTTGTTATTAGTAGAACTTATTTGTAACGGTGTCTTCCCAATCGACCATAACCTCTTATATAACCACGTCAGGCAGTCCTTAGCCATGGTAGTGCCCCCCCCCCCCCCCCCCCCGCCTCTGACCATACCCCAAATGAATCTGAGCATGCGCATAAATATAACACTACCAGACATTTGAAATGCACTCAAAGACAGTTGGTTATTTTTACGTCCTGGTCACATCTAAGGTGATAGGACGGGTCAACGACAGTTCAGCGAACCATACATTACAAACAAAAGCAAAGATTGGGAAAAGTTTGGTCTGTTTACAGGGGCTTCGCGTCCTTAGGAAATGTGATTGTCGAATGAATTGTTCCTACTCTGAACAGTGATGTGATTGCTTAATACATTTTGATCAACAAATGACTTAATATATTATAATAAATGAATCGAATCAGGTGAGTTAATATATTATAATAAATAAATTGATACATTGTGATCAATAAATGACTTAATAAACAGACGTCCTTCCGTGAATGCCTTAAAAAAATACCCCCCAAAAAACCCAAGGTATAGACTAGATCACCGTTCCGACTGTGCATGCGCTAAAAACGGCATTGGCAGCAAAGCAAATGCGTATGGCCATTCAGTTTGCTGATACGAGTAGGTAGGGCAAAACTTCCATTTTATTCAAAATTAATAGAAATACATAACAATTTGTCATAAACATGTATGTATACATGCAATATAATGATCTGATGAATATAACTAAGACAAAACTAGCCATAGTTAAACATTTTGAGCTTAGAAACATACAATTCAACACAAAACAATCAGTCACTTTAAGGCTGATATCCACATCACTATTATTAATTCTTGTTCTAAATATTAAAATGCCAAATCTGTCAACAGACACTTATTTCAGAGAAATATATAACCAATATATAATTAACCCTACTCATTTTCTAGTTCTACATATGTCATTAACCATAAGACATATATAAAAACATGAATAAAATAAGTAAAACTGACTCTGGCTATGGCTCTAACACTAGTCTGAGTACCCAGATTTCTCTAAATCTGGGCACTCAGACTAATTATATAATCAGCATATGGCATGAAATGTGCTGATTATATTGATGTAAATGCAATGCTGGATGAAAGATTAATATCTTAATTTATGATATATATTTCTTTAGTTGGTATTCTATGTTTAAAACAAGAGCTGAGATGAGCTGAAACTAGCACATTCGATAGCTGCGCCCAGTGTATTAGCATGTGCCATGTGCTTCTCGTGGGTTTGTTTTTCTTCCACGCATCCCACAATGCACGACACCGCTGGAATGGTGATGTAGTCTATTCCATAAAATTGTATTACACTAGGATGAGTTGGCTTAGGAGATTTCCCTATTTCCGCGGAAATTCACCAGCACTCAGAAAAGGGAGGCCAAATACCAGCTACCAGCTGACACAACACTGGCTCTCACCACCTGCAGCTGGGTTAGATGCTTCAAGTGTTTCTGGAATTGTGTATGGACATTAGGCAGTAGATGGAGAAAGTACATAGAATTAAATTTTATATTGATTACATTTTCCGTCCTAGATATGTTAGAAACGACTCAAATCACAGATGTACAAAAAAACAACCCACGGAAATCCACAAAAATTCCTGACATCACGCTAGTCTGAATGGCAAAAGCAGTCAGTCGCCTTGAAAATAGCCGCCCCCTAATGGGGCAGCCATTTGCAATGGAAAAGAAGAGCTCTGATTGGCTGAAACCCTTGAATATGTCAGCCATTTTCGAGGTGCTTTTTGTCTCTACTCTGAATTGGGATAAAGACGACCCGGAGGCGTACCCTGAACGGAAATAAGCCAAAAGCCGAGATGTCTTGGAGTCATCGCCGAGACGTACCCTGAAAGCTGCCTAGGCGTGTTTACACCCCAGGAAGTGGGGCGAAATCTCTCCCAATCCTATTCTATTTTAAATCACTTTTAACCCATAAATAAATGGCCTGTAATGACCAAGGTTGGGAGGATTCCTAGCATACATTTGTTTCTTAATCGGGTTGCAGTGAAACTGTGTTAACTGATCTACAGTAGATACAAGACCACTTCCTTGTGGCAGTGTGTACAGTGTGTATAGTGTCGCAATGTCTTTACCCCGACCATTGCATAGCCAGATGCCGGACTAGCTGCTGGGTGAACACCCGCTTTGGTATCTCGGCAGTAACGTACTAGAATGTGTAACACATTTAATTCATATAACGTCTTACTAATTAGTTGTCTTCTATACAGTAAAACCTCTGTAACCAACCACCTCCACAGATCAAGGACTGCCCTATATCGATTGCTTTATTTGGTTCCCAAGCGATCGCCCATACAATACCATTGTAACGATACAAAAAACTCCCAAAACTGACTACCTCCCTAAATGGACCATTTAAAGTTGGTCCCATGGTCGGTCGATTTAGAGAGGTTTTACTGTAATTACAAATAGAAACTAGAATGAGCAGTGACGCAATCCTTTAAAGTCAACATTCATATAGGGAATTGTCTTCACAATTCCTGTTTGTTGTCTGGTACAACTTCCACCAATTAAAAAAACAAAACAAAAAAACTGCGACCAATGCAATAATTACAGTGCATTTTCTTCTCAGGAATAAAAATAGAACAAAAATACAATGCCAAGAGGGCCCAAAAAAACTAACATAGGCTACTAAACGTGCCAACAGACTATCTATCTGCTACTGAAGTGCAGACAATCAAATAACTTATCAGCAGCTACTGTTTGGTAAGACAACACCAACACTACAGCTGGCCAGCCTTGAAAACAAGCCTGGGTACCCAGGCTTACATGCTATGGACAGAATAAATACAGCCTCAATAAAAAAAATTAAAAAACCACTACCAAGACCAAATCAACAGATATATTAACAGAATACAAATTAAAACAATAGCACTGTTTGCAACATGGCCAACATGGTAATACAGAAATGTATTCAAAAACAAAGATTTTAACATCTGAAATCTAGAAATGTACATACATTGGAGCATCACAGCTTGAATCAATAAATTAATTTTTTCTTTCCGCCTACCCTCGCCTCCTTTAATTGTCAGTTAACCCAGCACTTTTTAATAATGGATCGATAGCACTTCATTCAAATCACTGAACCAGGAAGGGGATTATGATCAAGATATCAATTTGGCTTTCATTGACAGATTATCAAATGCAATAGTTATTCCCAAGCCACGCCCCTTCGTGGTTCAATGGCAATGATAAATATCTGAGTGCTTCCTCTAGTTGCCGTATCAGTAATTAATCAGCGATAGAAATCGCGCCATCTTTGTTTTACACAAAATACTATCGCTCACACATTCAGGAACTTCCGGCATCGAAGACCTCAGTGACGTCATAGGGGGGGGGGGGAGGAGAGTAAATCCCGGCAAGCCTGTACTGCCCCCTGGTAGTCATCTCAGTAAGCTAATAGGCCTTGGGCGAAATGAGTCCTTTCATCATATCGAAGCTGTTGCCGTCGGGATGAAGACTCTGGGTGGCGCCCTCTGGTGTTTCGACGCGGAGGTAGCCATAGTCGTCGAGTCCGACGATCCGTAGCTTGGGGCCGGACTCTGAATTCAACTGGACCAAGGCGTCTCTGAATATAAGTAAACGGAGAGATCACGACAACAGGCATACAAGAGGCGTACCACGTGTTCACTGGGGTCAAAGTGACTTTAAAGATAGGGTCAATAGTGGCAGATAGGGCTGAGTGGGACATAGATAAAAGATTCACCCAGTACTTGCAGTAGGGGTGAAAAAAACCCAATTAGAATAAGTGGCGAAATGCTGGATAAATGAAATCAGCACATAACCTCTTAATTTAAGAAGCAACATATATTCTTCATATACATCTTCATATTTACTCACTACTTTGGAGTTGAAAAATATAACAAAATATGTAGTTTAATGAACTTTAAAAGTGAAATTAACAGCATTCTGTCATCACTATCTAGTCTTTTTGCATTCTCTTCCATTTCACTAACTCTGTGCTGATATAAGTAGCTATCTGATACTGGAACTAGGAATTCCACTTCCTGTTCCATACTAAAGCAATTTGGACCCGTATTTAGACTATGTTGTCATTCACCCATCGTGCAAGTACGAGGTGAGACTTCTATCTAGACGGGACACAAACCCTCCTGTGCCCGTTCGCACCGTCAGTCCTGCCCCAGGAACCAGTGAAAAAAGTAACTTGGAAAATATGTACTGAGAAGAGATAAGAGGCGTGTGATGCGATACTGCCATGATTGTGACGAGTTGTACTCTAAAAAATAGGGATTTCTCGTCTTTTAACTCAAATTCAATAACAGCATGTAAATAAAAGCTAACTCCAAAAGCTTGCCAGACTGCGTTCAATCATTATGAGTAGATTTGGAATAACAAAGTCTGCACTATGTTATTTAACCACTATTGCCTGATGATAATTTAACTGTACACCTAACAGATAAGGGAGATTGTACTATAAAAAGGTTCTATCTGACAAAATGGTGCTTTCGAGATAATGAGGACTGAAGCTGTGTAACTTGATGATAGCAAAGCAGAAAGAATATTACTTTAAATATATCTCACTGAAAAATACCAGTTGAGAAACAGTTGTGTAACTGCATGATAGCCTTTTGTAGATGGGACATATTTACATCCATAACACCAATTCGGTCACTTTCTCAGATAGAACCTTTTTATAGTATGGTCACGAGTGAGTATTAACCCATATCTTCTAATTTTAAGTTAATTATGTGAGCATCAGTGTAGCCATTCACGCACTGAATAGAGGTACTGGTGCAGGTAACTTAGTGACGTCAAGGGCAAGAATTCTCCAAAGACATTCTCCACACGCGTGGTATCCTCTTAGCATAGGCATAATGTGTGCCTTGAGAGATGAACAACAATCTGCAAACATACGGCCATTGCCATAGAAAATTTACATGGTCAGTACCGACAAATTATTGCACACACGTTACTTTGATACAATCCCGCCTTCTGCTCACCTGAATGACACTAGTACCATATGTAGTCACAAAAATATATAGTAAAACCTCTCTAACCAACCACCTCCACAGATTGACCTATTTGGATCCCAAATGATCGCCCATACAATACCTGTATAACAATAAAAATAACTCCCTCAACCGACTACCTCCCTAAATGGACCATTTAAAGTCGGTCCCATGGTCAGTTTGATTTAAAGCGGTTTTACTGTAGTTCCTTAGTGACATGGCAAAATAACTGTCAATGTGCGATAAAAAGTGAACGAAGCAATTTAAAATACTTCTAGGTATTATAACGAGTGGACGGGGTGATTTCAAAATGGGTCTCAGCCTACAACATCGACCTGTTAGAAATCAATGTGCTCACAACGCATGTCTACGCAACTCTGTAAATGTGCAATAAAAAGTCAAAAGTGATTTCAAATGGGTCTCAGCCTTCGGCATCGGCCGATTTGAAATCACTCCACCCACTATCCATATGTAAAATTATGTCTTTCGGTTATAGAGCGGCATTAGAAATAACACAGATGTATTCGTACTGATGCAGCCAGCGTTTGTAGTAGAGGTGCAGGAACTTGTCGGGCCCGTCCTTCTCAAAGCTGCGGATGAGGATCTCGAGCCAGTTGATGGCGCGTGCGATGACTACTTCACGGGTGATGTTGGGAAGCGTTGTGCCATGCTGCAGGTTGTACTGCTGCACCAGGTCATTCAGGCACGCCGTCGGGTCCTTATTGTCAACGTTAAAGCCGATACCTGCAAGTGGACAACCACAGCTACACCATCACCATCACCACCATTATCACCACAACCACTATCATCATCACTATCACCACCAATATTATCACCACAATCACTATCATCACCACCATCATTATCACCACAACCACTATCATCACCATCATTATCACCACAACCACTATCATCATCACTATCACCATCACCACCATCATCATTATCACCACAATCATAATAATCACTACCATCATCATCACCATAAACTTTAGGCGATACACAAATATCTGGTAAGTGGTGATGTATGAGTGGCATTCTCTGTTTTTTGGCACTAAAGTGTGACATGGAGATATGAGGGCCATTCTCTGAGACTTGGCACTAAAATGCGACATGGAGACCGAAAGTGAAAACCATCTAAATAATAGCAGAAAACATTCCAAGCATTCAGAATATCATTTAAACATGCACAACAAATTTTATTGATTATATTTAAGCAAACAAGATTATGTCTTACAAAAAAAAAAAAAAAAGAGTAGAAAAAACGTTTGGGTAAATGCACAGTATCAATGTGTACATTTTCACATTAGCACAAAATCATACAAGGCTCATTAGAAATAATATTGGCATATTACAGTAGATAACACATTTAAGATTCGGCGCATTACACTCACCAATGTTAGCATGGATGGTGGTCTGCATCACCGAGCTGCTGACGACCACGCCGCCCAGCTTCATAGTGCTGCCATAGTAGATGTCGTTAGGCCACTTCAGTCGCAGGTCCAGATGCTGACAAAGGGAATAGGGTAGAACTAGGTCACACAAATCTTTGATCTGGGCATGTTCCCCTTTTGGGATTTGTTTGTTTGTTGTTGTCTTACGTCCTAGCAACATCTATGGTCATATCAGGATGGGTACCGACTTGTGACAGTGCGCACTCATGGCGACTTTATAGTGCTGCTCCACTGGAATACCAGGCCACCAGCACCATGACCTGATATCCCACTCAGTCACATTATCCTGACACTGAGCCAACCAGTCCTTGTTCTATCCTAATAATACCGAGCGCCAGGCTAGGAAGCAACAAGTATCAATTTTAAAGTCATTGGTTTGACTCGACCAGGGTTCGAACCCGCAACCCCATGATCTACCAACACGGGAGACGGACGCTCTAACTCATTCGGCCATCCCGTCTGGTCCCCTTTTGGGAAGATGGTAGACTGACAAAAGGGAGATAGTTGAATTGAAAATGTGCAAAGCTAATTTTGGTGTGCATGCCGAAATGCAGAATATTGGATTTAAAAAAACCACCCATTTCAAAGCATTGCAGTGAAGCACAGGAGCAGCAAACTGCAATAAGAACTGCAATGTGTGCACCAGGATCTAAGTTGGATATGTAGGATCAAATCTGGGTAAGTGTTTCGGTTATAAAAGAAAATGCTATGCTTTCACCAGATTATTCAGCTTTAACTTTAATGATCCGACAAAGACAGGTGTTTACCATCTGATGTTGGCTATATTAACGCGAATCGAAAGAGAGAAGGGTGTGGGAGATGCAGGATCCGTACACATGTGAAGATATGGAATTCAAGGCTGTTTTTTTATAGGAATTCAGGACTATTTACATGTGAATTTCAGAGGGAAAAAACAATGGTGATTGACGATTTCGGACTAATTTAGATCGGTGGGGACAGTTTAATGGAATTCAAAGCTTTTCAAGACCAATTACCCACAATAGGTTAAATTTAAGGCTTTTCAAGGCCTTGAAATGGGGGGAAATGAAGTTAAAGAATTTTCAAGACTTTCCAGGCCCCGTACGGACCATGAAGATGCCTCGTTTAGTACCTCGTATCCCCGCATGGTGGTGATGCCCTGTACAACTGCCAGCGCAGCCATATGCTGAAGGAAGCTGACACGCTGACCGAGTTGCGTGGCGGTGCCAACGCGCACCAGCAGGGAGAACATGGCGCACCCTGGCGGGCTGAGCCAGGCGTTACGGCCCCGACCTGAGAGACACCAGAGGCGGGAAATGGCAGCCATTATGAGTGAGGATATATGTAGTAAATCTATTATTAAAAACTAATAAAACAATAAGAAAGGCTCCTAGATAGTTAGTGCCTCCACCGTACACACTTAACAAAAGCTTTCTACTATATATCCACAGCAATATCGGGATAATCTACAGTTGAGTATTTATATATTAATTAACATAATATATTAATTTAGTATTAATATATTATATTAATATAGTAGACGTTATTTACTCAAGTCTAACTGCTATTGTATACTTCACGTAGCAATTGTTCAATTGTCATTCCGATACACCTTATGTGCAAATCCTGTAAAAAGAAAAGATTTTGTTTATTTTTAAATCACAAAAAAAAACCTGCGATTATGTATGGCTGCAAGACCCATGCTTTGGCTTCGTCACGAGATTATTCAGAAGAATTATTTAAAAACAAAACGGGACAAAGGTTCCATTGTAGATAAATCCTTCCTCCACCTCCAGAGGCAGCACATACAATAGGCATGGAAAGGTCCTTTTACTACAGGAGAAATCTCCCCTCCACCTACAATGGAGGTAGACAAGTCTATTTGCCACATGAGAATCTTCACCTACAATGGAGGTAGACAAGTCTATTTGCCACATGAGAAATCTTCTCCACCTAAAATGGAGGTAGACAAGTGTATTTGCCACATGAGAAATCTTCTCCACCTACAATGGAGGTAGACAAGTGTATTTGCCACATGAGAAATCTTCTCCACCTACAATGGAGGTAGACAAGTGTATTTGCCACATGAGAAATCTTCTCCACCTACAATGGAGGTAGACAAGTGTATTTGCCACATGAGAAATCTTCTCCACCTACAATGGAGGTAGACAAGGCTAGTTGCCACTTTAAAAGATCTTCACCTACAATGGAGGTAGAAAAACCCATTTGGCACATGGGAAATGAGTCTGAACTACTGATAGACAGCTAAACCCATACCAAATTTGTCATAATATATTAAAATAATATTCATAATAATAATAATAATAAATATGGTAGATTTCCAATTACCAAACATGGGGAAAGGACTCACCAATCCCCGCCATCTGTCGGTCAGTCACAGCAACCAATCCCATATCTTTTGGGACGGGGAATAAAAGCCTACAAAAGTAAAGAATAAATAAATAAATAAATAATTGTTAAAAACAAGGAGAGGGGAGATACAAAGAGCTATCAATCAGTACTGACAACACATGGTTAAGAAAATGAGTGGCAATAACTTAATGTTGAGCCGACTTCACATGTATAAAATGACGCAAACTATTCTGTCATATTGATTGCCCTTCAGAAACTTATTGGCAGTAACTCAAAGTGAAAATTAACAATTCTACAGCCCGTCATCCATCACATCACAAATATAACTTTAAATGATAACACTTATCGGGTGCAAAGTTGATTGATTGATTAATTAATTGGGGTTTTACATCCTAGCAATATCGGATATTACATTCAGACAAGTACCGACATGTGATAGTGCACACTCCTAGAGGCTTTATAGCGCTGCCCAACTTAAAAATACAATTGCCATTCCATCTTCCCCCCCCCCCCCCCATGCAATTTAAGAGAAGCAACCACCATTCCCTGTTTGTTTGTTGTTGTTTTACGTCCTAGCAACATCCAAGGTCATAAACAGGACAGGTACCAACTTGTGGCAGTGCACTCATGGTGACTTTATAGTGCTGCCCCACTGGGAGACCAGGCTGCCAGCACCATGACCTGATATCCCACTCAGTCACATTATCCTGACACTGAGCTAACCAGTCCTTACCCTATCCTAAAAAGGCCGAATGCCTGGCTAGCAAGCGACAAGTATCAATTTTTAAGTCATTGGTTTGACTCAACCAGGATTCGAACCCACAAACCCATGGGTTCGGATCCCCCGATCTCCGAAAACAGGAGACGGACGCTCAATTCATTCAGCCATCCAGTCTGGTCCCCCCATTCCTCACACACCCAATTCTCCCCTTTTTTCTGTTGCCCTATTCCTATTCTGGGTCGCCACAGCTTTATTCACTTCCCACCTCACACCACTCACGCGTCTATGACGTTCATCGTCGTTGCCATGACGTCGGCGCAGATCACCACTT
Organism: Branchipolynoe longqiensis; assembly: GCA_030323885.1. Lineage (NCBI taxonomy): Eukaryota > Metazoa > Annelida > Polychaeta > Phyllodocida > Polynoidae > Branchipolynoe > Branchipolynoe longqiensis. The sequence continues at coordinate 42,022,355 of CM059189.1, forward strand.
GACCAAGCCGCTCCGTTTCCAGGCTATTGAAGTAGTCTTTTACGCTGAATCCGTATTTTCCCTCAGCGGACGCGGCGTTCGTCACCAGGGGAAGCGTCTCGGCGGTAACTGAGGCAGGGGCTTCCTTCGCAGACTCGATAAACTGCAGACTCAACTTTTTGGAACGCAATAGGCCGTTGTTGAGTCGCGACTGGACGCTCCGTAGGAAGGCGTCTTTCTGAGCCTGAAACAAGCCCGGTGGTTTTGAGTTTGTACCATAGTTTTTTTGTTAAAAAAAATATATATATATCAGGTTGATTGCAATATTTACTTTGGAGTACCTTTTATTATAAATGATCAAATTTGGAGATCTCAAGTGAAGATATGTTAGGTTAATTCTGGTATGCACACCGAAATGCAAGGTACCATACACGTTTTTAGAGCATGGAACCAGAGCAAATGAGCATCAAATTCATAGTTACACTGATGTCCACTGTCTTTCATCGGTGTGCGAATCATAGAAGAGTAGCATAGGAGCATCATACCTAGACCTACACTGACACCTTATGGCTTTGTTGACATATTTTCGATGCGTGACATGCAACAGTGACATGTTCCATTAAACTGACCTAATATTTCTTCTATACCGGAGTAAATGCTTAATATTTAAGGCTCCAGTATCTAAATTGGATATGTAGGATCAAAAGTAGGCAAGTGCTTAGGTTTCGAAAGGGCTATGCTTTTATCGGATTATACAACTTAAAAGAGATCTTGATTTATTTAATGGTTTTAAATAAAGATGATTACATAAAGTGATAAACATTATTCATCACTGCGACTAATATGCACTCTATAAACCCTGTGAATGATAATAGAGAGGTTAATTTTTTTTTTTTAAACCATAAGACAATTTAGTCGAGGGTGAAATAAATTTGATGATAAAGACTTTTGGTTGAATGACACTGAATAGTAATGAAAGAAGCTCTCGTATACACTGTCAGAACTCAGTAGCTGTCCTGATATATAATCTTAGATGTTGTTCGGAGGTGAAACTCTATGTACGCCACCTCTCCCCACTCATTCTATTACAGACCTGCTTCTTTGCCACGAGTACTCCGAAGGTGAATGAGACCGCCTTGGGTTGGCTGGTGTCGAGGCCAAGCAGGGCCATGATGTGACGCAGAATGGCGAAGCGTGCGCTGTTGGACTTTTTCAGCATCGCAAACACTTCTGGGTTCACAGCTAACTCGATGGGGTCCTTCTCCAACAGCACCTGCATTAATAGTTACAATTAGGAATATGTCACTTTCTGGTTCACGGCCAGCTCAATAGGGTCCTTCTCCAAAGCATCGGGAGTTACAATTAGGGATATGTAACTTCTGGGTTTACGGCCAGCTTGATGCGGTCTTTCTACAACAGCACCTGCATCGGGAGTTACAATTAGGAATACGTCACTTCCAGCTCGATGGGGTCCTTCTAGAACAGCACCTGCATTAAAAGTTACAATTAAGAATATGTCACTTCCTGGTTCACGGCCAGCTCAATAGGGTCCTTCTCCAAAGCATCGGGAGTTACAATTCGGGATATGTGACTTCCTGGTTCACGGCCAGCTCGATAGGGTCCTTCTACAACCGCACCTGCATCGGGAGTTACAATTAGGAATACCTCACTTCCAGGTTCATGGCCAGCCCAATGCGGTTATTCTCCAACAGCATCTGCATCAAAAGTTACAATTAGGAATACGTCACTTCTGGGTTCATGGCCATCCTGATTGATTCCTTTTACAACAGCACCTGCATTAAAAGTTACAATTAGGAAGACGTCACTTCCTGGTTCATGGCCAGCTCAATGGGGGTCCTTGTCCAACCGCACTTGCACTGGGAGTTAGAATTACTTTGTTTTTCTGGTCTAAAATAAATGTTAGACCCGAGCAGACTAATGATAGAAGGTCATTCTGGAAGAGTAAGGGATAGTTTGGGGAGGGGTACTTCCCCCCTCCCCCATCTCCTTCTTGAACCAATTGTGACATATTCAGACTAATTTATTTTTCTAGCTAAACCAAACTTTTGTGGATTCCTGAAATGCTGAAAATATATGAACACCATAAAGACTTGAATTCCTGCAATAGACATGCATAGTTTTGAAAAAACTACAGAAGGCTTGACGTTCTAATTAGATTCTCGTACCTGTGATAAAATGACGACGCCGCTACCCAGGTCGTGGTTGGCCTCCAGTATGACAGGATAACCATTGTTTCCAGCCAGTAGCCTCAGTGTGACGTCGGGGACCAGCGAGTCGGCATTCTTGTAAACATGGCGGCCGCAGATGACCTTCACATCCTGCCATTGCTTGAAGGCTGTGAGGGGCATAATACCAAGATTGGTGTCTGTCTTAACCCGCTCCACAAACCGATCGTCAAAAGTGCAGCCCAGGCTGAGCACGGTGCCACCCCGCATAAAGTACTGCATGAACTTCTCATCGACTCCATCATATGCCTTCTCACTAGCCAGCACCAGCAACACCGCATTCTCCGACCAGGGCGCCATCTGCACCTGGTCGTGCTTCAGTTGGTAGATAATGTAGCGACTGGCATTCACACACTGCTCAAGAACCGCCTTAACAGCCAAGAACTGCCGTGCTGAGTCCTTTTTCCCGCAGTACACTAAAATATTGTGGGGCTTGGTGCGCATTGTCCGCTGGCGTTTACAAGGTGTCAGAGTCTCAGGTGCCAGCTCCTCAATGGGCCCGGACAGCGATTCACCACCCACCCCCTCCCCAGCCGCCTCTATCGCCATGGAATCCATCATCTCGGAGATGACCTCGCCGTTCAAGGTCATCACCTCCTCTACAGTTTGCGCAAAGTGGTCCACCTCCCCACGCAGCTCCCGCTGCTCAGCCACCAAGGAGGCAAGTGACTCATTCGATCCCTCATAGAGATCAGTGTTGTCATCGTCGTCGTCAATGCCACAGTCCAACTCCCCAAGGTTGTTCGACACCGGGTGCGCGTCAGGCAATGTCCGCAGCAGGTGTTGCACGGATTCGTTTGCTGGCTTCTCCACATAGAAACTGTGATTGCCGTTGGTGGCGCTCCGATCGGTAATGCCACACCATACTTCGCTCTGGTTTAACGCGGGACCATGCCTAACCACATCACCAGACCCCACCCGCCCGTAGTTGTCATGCGCTTCAGGTTGGAGCTGCTCAGGGAGTGTCGGTTCTTGACTCGGTGCAACCTCTTCTGCATCTCTGATGCTCTCCGCTGAGTTTTCCCACAGGGACCGAATGCTGTCCTGAGACTCAAACGGGCTGCCATTTGGTGTAACAGTTTGTGATTTCTGACGCAACACTGGTTGAAGCAAACGAGTTGTGCTGCCTTCTACATCCACAGCTGAAAATAAAATGGCACGCATGAGTTTAAGCCCATTCTGCCTTTGTAAGTGAGTGAGAATAGATGTAATCATTAGGTTTGTGGACGAACACGTGCCCTTGCCTAGATAACAAAGCACTCCACAACATTTAAAACCAAGGCTTATCTAGATGTGTGACCAGAATAACCAGGCATTATAGATAGAGGCCGGGATCATTGATAATGGATATTAAGGACCAACCTAAGGTCTAAACATTTCCTGATTTACATGTATCTATGTGGTATCAATAATTAATGTAACAATACTAATATTTACGTTGGTAAAACATTAACACTGAACGATGGGTGTATGCATACCTTTTTTAAAGTAAGGTTATGAATATGAGTCTGGGTACACATGATTTGACTACATAAGTACAGGTCGACTGGAATTAATAATTTATAAGTCAAGCTGGCATTTATTACAGTCTGTGTAGTGATATTCATTGCAAGGTCTGGCGGCCATATAACTGATATCTGACTGGCCTCAGTCCAATGTCATTTTGTTTGTTTCTTCCAACCAACGGTTATTTATTCAAGCTCCAACAATTCAATGGTGTTAAGGTTTGAAAGTCACTCACTTTATTAAAAATTGTTTAAACAATATTTTGATAAGTAGACGCAAGCGGCAGGAATGCAGACATTGGTGATGTGGGTGGCTTCTTCAAGTAATTAAATAAGTGACTTTCAAACCTGATAACAGGGATGAGCTAAAGGGGCTGTCACACTACGACATATGGCCTTAGCATATGAAGACGTATGCGATTTTCGACCAACACGTCGGGATACGGCGTCATATGTTACATATACGTTGGGCATACATCGAGTACGCTCGGGATAAGGCATCATAGGTCGGTGTAGGTCGAGCCGCTAAAAATTGTGTGTGCATGTTCAAAATTGTCAACGTATGTCAACATATGACTCATACATTTTTCATACGCTCGGCGTACGTTATGCACACGTTAGGGGTAGGTCGGGATAGGTTGGAACACGTTAGCCATATGTTCAGCCTGTTGGGAACGTGCAGGCTGCGTACAGCCAACGGATGCATAATGTACTCCTAACGTACTTCGAACGTATGCCTGCCGTATCTCCAGCATACTTAACGTATATGTTGTACTTCTAGCGATGAAGTAATGTACATAACATCGGTCAGCGTACCGTGAGAGTATGCGAACGTTTTGCGAGGCACATGAACATTCTCGTACGCTATCAATAGGTCAGAGATACGTTCTGCATACGTTACGTATGTTGTGTGTACGCCCATTTTTATCCCCCACCCCTGAAAAGTTTGACGAATACCGACATACTGGCAAATTGTTGTACATTGGGCACGCGCTGACGGCATACGGCATAGTGTGACAGGCCCTTTAGTTTGCGTATCTGCACATCAGAAATGTGCATGACACACTTAATACGGCATGCGCAGGTGTTACTTTGTCAACATGTGGGCATTGTGGGCCCATGCAGGACGGACTACTTTTATTTCACCAAATCGGGCCCCCCCCTCTCAACTCCCCGCATTCACACAGACCCCAGTCACGCTGGTCAACATCTGCCTTTTGTTATTAAACTCGCCTGGCCACAGACTACACCAGAATAGGCTTGGAATGTCCCACCCACCCAGCAGAGAATGGATGGAGACTGCCAACCACGCCCACATAAGTTAGTTCTCGGTGATGCAGCCCACCATATCACGCATTGCCACCTCCTCCAGTCACACTCCCAATATCCAGAACTCTCGTATCACGTGGAAGCAGCCAGTGAAAAGCTTACATTAAAGACTATTTTCATTTGGATTTCACTAAAAGAAAAACAATGGCGAATGGCGATTTCGGACTAATTTGGATCAGTGGGGACATTCTAATGGAATTCAAGGCTTTTCAAGACCAATTACCCAAACCAGGTTTAATTCAAGGCTTGTCAAGGCCTTGAAATGGGGCAAATGAAGTCTAAGACTTCAAGACTTTCCAGGCCCCGTACTGACACGGTGTATAATTAATTATGTGAATATAAAAAATCCTATAGATCTCTACTATGTATGTCTAATGGCGTGTGTGCCGTATACGATCATTTATGTATATATCTGTTACAGGCTAACCAGTCCCTGTAGCCAAACCTGGACACTAACGCCACCTACGGCTGTTTTTGACACTGCTCACTCCCCATGTCTCTGCCCACCCCACACATACACAACACACAACACACACGCATACACACAACACGCACACGCACACGCACACGCACACGCACGTAATAACAGCACCTCAAACACTTTAATTGACACAGGCAGCAACGTCCACCGTTGTTGAGAACCAACTATACTGTTCAGTTCAAGCAGTCGGCGACCACGGCTTGAGTTAGTGTTGAATCAACCAGGAGGGTCAAAGGTTGGAGCTTCACGATAACAACAGTGAACAACATAAAGGGGCAGACCGTATTTAAACATATTTGCATATATGTAAATGTACCTGGCCAAGAGACAGTCGTTCATGGCCCGGCAGCCTGTACTTTTCCATCTTTAATCTTAGGCAGATAAGGAGTTTATAAATGAAGTTTCAGTCAAACCTAATGGACATATGCCAACACCACTGATCTAAACCGAATGGATATCTGCCAACACGACTGACCTTATAATAATTTATTATTATTATTATTATTATCATTATTATTATCACCATCATTATTATTGTGGTGCGAGGCAACTCTCCCCGCTTTTCTTCCCCCGATTATTTCCAGTAACAATTGAACAATTCTTCAATACTAAAATACGGAAAATCGTAGCCTTCGTGGCTTAAGACATTGAAAACAAGAAGTTAATATAAAAACTGAAATGAATAACTGAAAACTACAAAAATATAAATAAATTTCCAAAGGCCATATCTTGTGAAATCTTATCACCAAAACCCACTCAAACCTGGCCCATACACCTTTTGAGTTTTACCAAAAGAATCTGTCAGGAACCCCCCCCCCCCCCCCCTCTTGCCTCCTGGTCACATGGCCATGTAGGGGCAGGCTACCGGGAGAACCTCATTGGACAGCCACATCAGGTAGAAGCTTGCACTGTGTCTCAAACAATACGCTTCAACAGTCAACAGAAGTCAGTGGCTAACTGGTGTGACCAACACGTTCTCGACAATATAATTTTTTCTCTTGAAGATTTATACTGCCTATCATGGATAAGTCTGAATAGACTTGTTTTCACCATTAGACAGTTTGTCGATAGAAAGCCCGAGCCTACACTTTTACCGACCCAAGGGATTTTTAACCTCCCACACCACATAGACATGGTATGAGAGCAACTGGCCTTTGATGACACTTTAAGTTCTACACAGTGGTGGAAATCCAAATTGGCAGAGGTGGGGGCACGGGAATCAAACCACCAACCTTCAGATTAGGAGTCTGACCTAGAAAAAAGTCAGACACTCTAGCCACTCCGCCACAGAGAACACCACATTGGAGTTTTATGTCCTGGCAACATCTACGGTCATATCAGGATGGGTACCGACTTGTGACAGTGCACACTCAGTGACTTTATAGTGCTGCCCGACTGGGAAACCAGGCTACCAGCACCATAACCTCATATCCCACTCAATCACATTATCCTGACATTGAGCCAACCAGTCCTTTCCCTATCATAATAATGCCGAGCACCTGTCTAGGAAGCGACAAGAATACATTTTTAACTTATTGGTTTGACTTGACCAGGGTTCGAGCCCATGGGTTCGATTCCCACGATCTACCAAAACGGGAGACGGACGCTCAACTCATTCGGCCCTCCCGTCTGAAATACTAAAAGTATTTAAAGTGTCATGTATTAATTTTAATTGACTGCACGCTAAAGAAGATGATCCACCTTATTCTGATGGTGTACTAAATTTAATTTTGAGCAATGAGTCACTCTACCCGATGGCTGCGTCCAGACCATACTTAAAGTTGCATAGTCCGATGGTTTTGAGTTTCTGTCAATTTTCTGAGATAAATATGGCAAATTGATTATTATAATCCACCATACTTTATTTTAAATGGCTAACTTTTGCGATATTTGAAGCGCAAACATGCCAAATTAGTTTTGGCAAGCACACCAAAACTCTGACACCATAGCCTTCAGCAGTAAAAGCTTCTACTAAAGTATCTAAGTTAGATATGTGGAATAAAATCTAGATAATTGGCTTAGTTTGTGAAAATTTAATGCTTCATCTGACTATGCAGCTCTAAGCATATATGGTGTGTCCCCCCTCCCCCAACCAACCCTCACCCCTATTTACCTCGCTTTAGCTCAAATCTAGGCAGGGGTGCCCACACAAGAAGTGACACGACTCAGTTGTTTATTGTTTTGGCCACCATTTTGTTTGTCGCCAGTGTATAGCCCATAACCCACCCCCTCCACCCACCCACACTGTGCAGAACCATACACAGCGGAGACAAGTCGCTAAATTGCACGACTTGTGAGGCTCAGTTATCTCCCACTTAAATAACACTTAACATATGTAAAGTAGACACTATTCGATGTCCTGACTGATACCCCTGTCACACTACGACATAAGAACCAACGTAAGCCTAGCGTAGGTGACTTTTCGTCATTACGTTGAGGTACGTTGGGTTACGTTAGACTGACGTTGAGCTACATCACATTACGTCGAGGTTTTGGACATGTTGAAAACTTTTGACGTAGCTCGACGTGAAGCCGTTACGTCGGGATGACGTCACACTGACGTTAGGCCGACGTTAGGTGACCGTTACAGCTGTGTCGGTGACGGTAGATCTACGGTGCGTTGTTTGGTTGTTTGTTTGTTGGTTGTTGGGTTAGTTGTTGGGTTGGTGGGTAGGTTGGCTGGTTGGCTGGTTGGTTGGTTGGTTGGTTGGTGGGTTGGTTGGTGGGTTGGTTGGTGGGTTGGTTGGCTGGTTGGTTGGTGGGTTGGTTGGCTGGTTGGTTGGTGGGTTGGTTGGTTGGTTGTGGATTGGTTGTTGGTTGGTTGTTGGTTGGTTGTTGGTTGGTTGTTGGTTGGTTGGTGGGTTGGTCGGTAGGTTGGTTGGTTGGTCGGTTTATTGGTGGGTTGTTTGTTGGTTGGTTGTGGATTGGTTGTTTGTTGGTGGGTTGTGGATTGGTTGTTGGTTGGTTGGTTGTTGGTTTGGTTGTTGGTTTGGTTGGTAGGTTGGTCGGTCGGTTGGTTGGTTGTTTGTTGATTGGTTGGTGGGTTGGTTGGTGGTTTGGTGGTTTGGTTGGTTGGTTGGTTGGTTGGTTGGTTGGTTGGTGGGTTGGTGGGTTGGTTGGTTGGTGGGTTGGTTGGTGGGTTCGTTTGTAGGTTGGTTGGTTGGTTGGTGGGTTGGCTGGTTGGTGGGTTGGTTGGTTGGTAGGTAGGTTGGTTGGTTAGTTGTGGATTGGTTGTTTGTTGGTTGATTGGTTGGTAGTTGGTTGGTTGTGGATTGGTTGGTTGGTTGTATGTTTGGTTGGCACGTCCTCTCTCGTTGCGACGACGCTTTACCGACGTTACACTCTCGTCAACTACGCTGCATTGACGTCCAACTTGTGCCGAAATTTGCATACTATGCCGAGAAGTTTGATGTAATATAATTATGTTCACGTTGTGCCTACCCTGACGTTGTTACGTCGTAGAGTGAAAGGGCCATTAGATCCCACAGGTTGATGGCCCTGAATGCTGTACAAATGAGAAAGCCTCTTCACACACCCGCCCCCTTCCCAGTCACACATTTATCTCTATAATATGAAATAATAATAAAACATTTATATGGCGCCCGATCCAGCAAGCCGTTCTCAGGCGCTTTACACAACAAACAAATATACAGGAAAATAAATGTCACCTAGTTAAAAGCAGATTTAAACAACTCTGTCTTAAGACCTTTTTTAAAATGACCAAGTTTGCCTAATTTTAACATGTCGAATACTGAAAACTGCATAGATGTAGATTAGTTCACACCCATTGGATGTCAGTACACGCCATTTCCTGTATTCGTGAATCCCAATGGATTTATAACTGATGGTCACGAATGTCTTGTAGTGTAGACAGAGGATAATTTGTGGGGTATGCACACGCAGGGGTCAGGAGTAAAGTATGGCACGCTAATATTAATCATTTCCAAAATAAATTATTTATGTTTCTTATGATGGTGTAGTAGTGTGCACTGACCTCTCAGGCAAGTGACCACATAGACAGGTAGGCATGGGTAGTGTGTTGATATCAGGGAGCCTAGGTGGTGTAATGGTTAGCACACTGGCCCGGAATGCAAAGAGATGTGGGTTCGAGTCCCACTCTAGGCGCAATATTTCCCATTTTCATCACCCCCATGACAATGGTATATAGCTCTCTAACCGGACCGGGTGACCGAATCGGTAATGGCACTGACGGGCACTCCATACTATAGTCTACCAACTCAGTCATGGCTAACCCTGCTATATATTTTCCCTCGTGAGCTGGCAATTTATTGGCGTTGTTTTAAATATGATTATTTGTCTGAATAAGTCTCTGTTTCAGTCATGAGGCACTGGTCTTCTGGCATAAATAAGTGCGTTAATTACACCAACTTATACAATTAGTTTACTGGAAAATATATTGTGCGATTCATATTTTCTATTTCACAGTACTGCTGTGAGGTACACTCACCCTCCCCAGGTCAAATGCCATATACCTAGATAGCTGTGGATAGGTGGATTGGATCCGAGAACCTAGATAGGTTAATTAATGATTAGGATACACACCTCGGAATGGCAGAAATGTGGGTTCGAGTCCCACTCTAGGCACGATGTTCCTATTTGGGCAATACCCTCGACGACAGTATTGAATTCTAGAAGTATCGTTGAATGAGAACTTGGCGCTCATTCGTTGTCATTGTTGGGAAAAGGCTTTCAGCGGCCCTCAAAGTAGTAACTATGCTGCATTTTTTTTTGTTATTGTTTAAAGCAACTATGCACAGCTTGTATCTCTGGCAGCTTGATATTTCCTGGCCTGCAAGCCAGTCAAAGGATTTTTTTAAAATGCTACGGCAACAGGCTTGTAAGCCAAGGATAATGCTGCTAGTGGAATAAACTGTGTGTTTCCCAAACTTACGCGAGTGTTTCTCTGTGTCTGGTAAGCAACGGTGGCAAAACTAAAATAGAATTTTTTTTTATCAATTCCAACTAAAGTCACTTAAGAAATATTTATAAAACAATTAAATTATATACGATACAGGGGTCTCACTATATAGCATAAGGGATGGCGGGTCTGACATCAGTTGCAGCGTAAGTTGACTTATTTCAGTCAGCCCGTCATCCATTGACAGCAACTCACAAATACTGCCTATAACTATAAGTTTCCACCAGCTCTACCGATTCTTGCCATTGCCTTCCTCCCAGCTCTACTGATTCCCGCCATCCCTTTCCCGAATACTGAGATCAATGATATATACATATATATAATTTCAGGTTATATATATAAGTATACCTAGGAGATAATCATCTTGATAACACGGTGCCTATCATAACCCAATGTGATGGCACAAATAAGTATATCTAGGAGGTAATCGTGTTGATAACATGGTGCCTACCATAACCTGGTGTGGCAGGCACAAAAAAGTAGATCTAAGAGATAATCTTGTTGATAACACAGTGTGATGACACAAAGAAGTATATCTAGGAGATAATCTTGTTGATAACACAGTGTCTATCTATATATCACTGATCACTGGACTCATTTGCAGTTTGGGCTATTTTCCGTCCCAACCAGTGGTCCACAACTGGTTCATCAAAGGCTGTGGTATGCACTGTCCTGTCTGTGGGAAAGTGCATATAAAAGACCAGCCTAGTATTTTAGTAGGGAAGCACTATAAATTCGGTTTGAGTGTATCCAGTCACAAATTGGTACCAATCCTGATATGATATATCGGAAAGAGTAGCCTATGTGGCGGCAATAGGTTTCCTCCAAAGAAATATGTTAGAATGACCATACGCTTGACGTCCAATAGCCGATGATAAAATTCAATATGCTCTAGAGGCGTCGTTAAATAAAACAAGCGTTACTTACAATTTTTTTTTTTTAAACCTGGACCAAGATCACCCCTTCCCACCCTTTCAGGTTGACCTACTTTACGCACTTCCTCTACTGTGGGCGTGTTCTTGGTGGCGATACCAGCTGACGTGAAAGATAACACACCAGGTCCATAGTTCCCACTGGCCCCGGCACTGATACGAATAGACCCCACCGTGAACAACACCTCACATCGCCCACAGGAGCCGTCACACTCACCAGTGACCTTAGTTGAGTCTAGGTCTGCAGGAACCAATGCGCCCCACGACTCACCCACAAAGAACAAACCTCTTGTAGCCAAACCAGCCCTGCAACCATGGACTTCACCTACCACTGGGCGCCCAAGGTAATGTAATAATAATCATTCGACCAAATCAAACCAATGACGTATAAAATTGATACTTGTCGATACCTAGCCTGGCGCTCAGCATTAATAGGATAGGGCGATGACTGGTTAGCTTAGTGTCAGGATAATATGACTGGACTGAGGGGCATATTGGGTCATGGTGCCAGTGGCCTGGTCCCACAGTGAGACAGCACTATTAAGTCACCCTGAGTGTGTAGTCACAAATTGGTACACATTGTGACATGACCTCAGATGTAAATATCCAACAAACAAGCAATGCATAATGCACAATGTACAGGATAATGGGTCACTATAACAAAATTCTCGCAACAGGAATAATTATACCAATGATTGCTTAGAAAGTTAGATATTGTATATATTATCGTACTGCTGGGGGAATGGTATGAGTTTGTGAATCGGCGCATGCGCCTTGGTATATTCCTATTGTCAATGGTCCGTTTATGGGCCGCTGACAAGAAAATATAAATTAAAGATAAGAAAATTTTAATTTTAGTTAATAAATAAGGGTAGACTTCGTTATGGAGAGTATGGTAGAGGGACCAACCAGAGAAATCTAGTCGTTATCACCTATTTATGAGTTGCGTCTCAATATGAATAAATAATACTGATAGTATGAACAACACCATATAAATTATAATTTAGTCAACTATGTGAAATAGGAAGCTTGTAAAGGCTCCATTACACACATACTGACCTGCGCGCACACAACAAAGAGCAATATGCATGTCGCAACAGGTCCGTATTGATAGCAATGAAAAAATAATAGATCATAAGATTAATGGCTACGTTCAGGTGCATGGATAGCAACAATACACTCTGAAAAAATAGGATAAAATATAGACTAAAAATTAAATAAATAAATATTTTTAAAAATTCATTCGGATATAATTTTATATTAAAAACAAAAACAACAACACAGTGTCTGTCTTACAATCACTCATGTAATGTATCTTCAAAACGAGATCACTGCAGAAATTGACTCAACGATCAGCTCTAGGTCTCCAACAATATTTGCGATGGAGAAGAGAAGAGAAGAGACACAACCGACAAATCAGAAGGACTGCTATAAATAGAAGTTAGGAATAGGAGTACAAAGGAAGGTATCTTTATGAAAGGAATGTATGGAGGGTCATAATTGGCAATTTTTTTTGGTAGATTTGCTTATTTTTACACTGGCTGTGTGTAAAACTATATTGTGAGCATCATCTTTTACCCCCCCCCCCCCCAATAGTGATTGTAATATAGCTAAACTAGTAATGATGATGATGATGATGATGATGATAGGGCCATATTAGGTGCTGGCAGCCTGGTCTTTTAGTAGGGCAGCACTATAAATTCGCTATGAGTGCACCCTGTCACAAATCGATACCCATCCTGATATGACCTCAGATATTGCTAGGACGTAAAGCACCAAACAGTAGAGACCTACATCCATGGTATTTTGGGATAGTGATTCTGGGACAATGGGGTATCGAACAGAAAAAAGAAAACACATATTTAACTATTTCTACGTTTAGGGGCCATTCAAATATTACGTAATGCTATTTTTTGTCCAAATTAGACCCCCCCCCCCCCACCCCCGCACCTGTCACGCTCCGTAGTTGGTGGACTAAAACAAAAGATCATCGAATAACATCCTCATTAAGGCTGCATAATCCGAAGAAAATACCAAATTTTCGAAACCAGGTTATGTACCTAAATTTATATCCAACTTACACACTGGTGCAGTCATTAAACATTTATTGCAATTTGGTGCTGCTGTGCTCGAAAACAAATAATCAAAATTTCGATGTGCACACCGAAATTAATTTTGCATGTTCAAATATCTCCAAAGTTAATCCTTTAAAAAAGTATAATAGAAACTCAAAAGCACGGAATTAGACAAGTTTACTCAACTAATCGATCAGCACCAACCCACGTGGGCACCTCTGTAATGTGACCGACTACTGATAGCATGTGGGGAACCGCCTCTTACCGAATCAGATTTATGCAAATTTATGTAATCTTCCGCCAAAGTAGACCGCCGTGTTAACTAGTGTAGCAGTAGCAGAGTTTGTTAAAGCAGCATCAATCAATCAATAGTTCCATCCTCTAGTCGAGGGTTGGATGCAATGGTTCTCCACTTGTCCCGATGTTGTGCTGTTCTGATAGACTGTGAATAATTCAAGCCTGTCCACTGTGAAATATTTGTAAACCATGATGTTCTTGGTCTCCCTCTGCTGCCATTCACCTTCCCTTCCAACAATGTACGGTATATTGAACTCTGACGAATGATGTGGCCAAAATAAATAAGTTTCTTTGTCTGTATAGTGGCAAACAAGCTTTTCTTATTTTTAATTTTTCTGAGAACTTCTTTGTTGGTGATCTTCTTTGTCCATGATATTTTCATCATCCTTCGATAAGTCCACATCTCAAATGCTGCTAAACGTTTGTACATTTTCTTAGAGATTGTCCATGTCTCTGCCCCATACATTAGAGTAGACCACACATAACACTGAAGAATACGCTATGAAGCAGCATAGTCTGATGAAAACATCAAATTGTCAAAACCAAAGCAATTATCTAGATTTGATTTGATATATCTAACTTAGATACGGGTGCACTCATTAAACATTTGTTGCCACACAGAAGGGAATACTGAGTCAATTTAATAGAACCTGTTACTGCAGAAGCCTATGGTGTCAGAGCTTTTGAATGCGTGCCAAAATTAATTTGGCATGGTTGCACATCAAATATCCCCAAAGTTAGCCATTTCAAATCAGAATTATTTCAAACTAAAGTAAGGTAGATTACAACGACCGACCTCATATATTTATCTTAGAAAATCAAAACCATCGGACTATGCAACTTTAAACAAATCGCTACAATTGGAAAAAAAATTCAAATTCGTACAGAAAAATAGTAAAATTCTAGTCAATTTCCAAATTGAGAAGCAATTACTACTAATGCTTTACTCTTCTGTATTTTCTCGTAGCGAGCTATTCATATAGTTTTAACTTTGTTTAGTGTGTAGCAGTGTTTGTAATTAGGGTTCGAAGACCAAAGCACAACAAAGTTAAACCAGTTGAACAAAAAAAATCGGGGTGAAAAAGAACATTGAATGGCTATGAACCTTTTTATTTCTTTGTCACGGCAGAAAAGAATTATGTTCGATCAAATATGTTTCCTATAAATGGCAAGAGCAGCACGCGATAACATCTCTTGTCTATGTTTGTGAGCTGGTTCTCAACGTTTCCTCTCAATGAGACAGATGCTAATTATTACAGCATTGTCCCGTCATCTCACTCCAGAAGAAACCAGATTTTAGGATGTGTTAAAAAAAGTAGTCACGTCAACTTATAACAAATAGGACTACTAATATGAGGGCTTTGTCGTCAACTTTTGCTAAATAAATATTTATTTAATTGCTGATATTGGGCAATTAGCATGTTTTAATACAAGATGCAACATTTCTGACTGAAGAGTCAATTCGGTAAGTAGACGCTAAAGTTTTGAGAATTTTCTGCACACTGCCGGTTCTCGTCCACCATTAAGCAGTGTTGAGCTTAGTTTGTTGGGGCTTTACATCCTGGCAACGTCTAAGGTCATATCAGGATGGGTACCGGCTTGTGACAGTACACATTCATGACGACTTTACAGTGCTACCCCACTGCGATACCAGGCCACTGGCACCATAACCCGATTTCCCACTCAGTCACATTATCCTGATACTGAACTAACCAGTCCTTTCCATATCCTAGTAATGCCAGATACCAGGCTAGGTAGCAACAAGTATCAATTGTGGAAGTCATTGGCTTGGCATGACCGAGTTGGAATTCTCGACCTTCCGCACGGGAAGCCTGTGCTCTACTGATTCGGCCACCACGCCTGGTGTACGTGGATGAGTGACCACATGGGAATATGAGGTGATGTAGACATTGTGATACCGGCTTATTATTCATACTAAAACAGTAGTGGATCAGTAACACATTAAGAGCTGAAGCTGCCCTGCACCTGACAAAGGGACACACCACACACATGATACTGTCAATCATGATTTGGTCATATTTTTATCGATGCTACCAACCTTTGGAACCACAAGGATGTCAGTAGTATCAGTAAGCCTTAACTCGGGGAACAAGATATAGTCACCCCAACCCCATACTAGGTCAAACGAAGGACTTATAAAATGGGCACTTGTCGCTAGCTGGCCTGCTGCTCCGCATTACTATGGTAGGGCAAGGACTGGTTGGCTCAGTGCCAGGATGTGACTGGGTGGGATGTTGCAGCATTGTATCCCAGTGGGGTAACACTATAAAGTCGCCAAGATTGCATACTGTCACAGGTCGATACCGGTTTTTATATGACCTCAGTGGTTGCTAGGATGCAGAATGCAAATCCCTCATTCAGTGAGAATCAAAACCAATTGGACAGAGAAGTATCAGACTGAGGCTAGGTAGTGTGACAATGTTACACGGTGAAGAGCTGCTATCTTCAGGCTCTGGTATGACCTTTTACCCCTGTCACACTATGATGTAATGGGGTAGCGTAAGCCGACGTAGGTGAAATTTGGCCATTACGTCAAGATACGCTACTCGTTCTTTAAGCCTACGTCGAAATACGTTGCGTTATGGTGACACGCGTCAAGGTTTTGGACATAAGGCTGGTACGTTGGGCTTACGTCACACTCACGTTAGGCTTACGTCGAGATACATTAGACATTCTTTAGATCTACGTCGTCTACGTTGAGCTACATCAACTTACGGTAGACTGATGGAGAGCCTGGAGGTATGTGCCGCCCGCATGCTGACAACATGGTGTTAACGTATCTCGATGTAGGTCTAACGTGTCTCTGACGTGTGTCTAACGTAAGGCCAACGTGTCTTGACGAACGGCTCGCACGCGCGTAACATATGTAATGTGCGCCAACATTCTTCGAACGTAAGCGAACGTGGAGCAAACGTTTTGCCTTCGAGTATATAAAGGCATCCGTTACGCTCACGTCGAGCGCTCGCTGTCCTTACACCGAGCAGCTGGACTGTCATTAGACTGACACTGCTCACTCGCGGGCCTGATGTCGACTAACATTACGAATTACGTCAGAGTCACATGTAGCTACGTGAGGGCGGGCGTAATTACACGAGTCCTATGCTAAGCCGATGCTAAGGTTTTGCCAGGCTAATGCCACATGCACTGGAGGCTCGTTAGCCTTAAACGGGGCCTTGTCCCAGAAACGCCGATAATTTCTACATATCTCAACATAAAAAAATTATTTTTACGCCGTCCACTCGCTGGCTTGTTACGTCGTAGTGTGACATGGGTATTAGATGTTACCAGGACATACTTCTTTTCTTTTTGAGGATGTCAATGGACAAAAAAAAGTAGACAATATATATTAAGCTCTAAACTTGCCTTCGTTTGCTAGAATTTTAGTGGTTTTAATTTAGGAAAAAAATAGTTGATATGATCTCAGGAGAGGACATAAACTAGAAAGAAAAACAAAACATTTCAATTTATATATATAAAAAATAATATTTAAAAAAGCAACAAAAACTCACTCATCATCTGATGGAGTTCAAG
Organism: Branchipolynoe longqiensis; assembly: GCA_030323885.1. Classification (NCBI taxonomy): domain Eukaryota; kingdom Metazoa; phylum Annelida; class Polychaeta; order Phyllodocida; family Polynoidae; genus Branchipolynoe; species Branchipolynoe longqiensis. The sequence goes on from CM059189.1 coordinate 42,039,690, forward strand.
CATGTCATCAAGACACAGTTGTCCTTTGAGGTGAGCATCGACGAGGCGGACCAGGTTCAGCACGCTGCACCGTGCCACAATGCCAAACGGCAAGCCCGCCTTCCACGCCACCGGTTCGCAGCAGTCCACCACCTGAGGTGGGGGGAGCAGGGTACAGGGCAGTTAAAAATGTTTTAGTTTTTTTTGGGGGTTAAAAAAGAATAAAATAAAAAATGTCTCCAGGCTTCAAACTTTTTAGTCAAGTTGTAAAATATGTTGTACTGTGGTTTTATATTTTGAATGACTCCTGCTAATAAGGGAACATTATTAAAATGACACTATTATTATGATTATTGTTCTTACCATCAGCATTAATTTACATTATCACGATATAATTTCTTCAAGACATGGAAAATAAACACTATTGTAAACGTTTATGCGTTCCGATTAAGCTATTAAATTAGGTATGCGGTTTTAGGTTGGTCTCAATAATATCAAAATTACAGGAATATCAATATGCAAAGCCTTGTTCGAAGGTAACCAAGTAAATATTGTAAAGCTTACCATGGCATGATATGTGACAATCACAGCGGACTGCCGCAAGTAGTCATATCAATATTCACTTATTTAATATTGATTTGGGGAGACGCCTTGCATTCCCAGGTGATTACCCACTCAAGTACCGATGAGGCTCAATTTTGCGTACCTATGGTGTTGCCAATGCTATATTGGCTGTATGTCTGAAGGTAATTGTGGCTACTGTAACCCGGTATACGGCAGACACAAAGAAGTATATCTAGGTGTTGATACCACGGGGCCTATCATAACCCAGTGTGATGGCACAAAGAAGTATATCTAGGAGATAATCGTGTTGATAACACAGTATCTACCTTAACCTGGTGTGGCAGACACAAAGCAGTATATCTAGGAGATAATCGTGTTGATAACACGGTGCCTATCATAACCCAGTGTGATGGCACAAAGAAGTACATCTAGGAGGTAATCGTGTTGATAACGCGGTGCCTACCATAACCTGGTGTGGCAGGCACAAAGAAGTATATCTAGGAGATAATCGTGTTGATAACACAGTGCCTACCTTAACCCGGTGTTTGGCAGGCATTGAGAAGGACTGCTGAAGGTAGTCCTGTGCGTCGGCAGCCTGACTTGTCTCAAACAACACATAGGTGTAGTCCGAATCTGGGTAGGTGGGTAGGATGGGGATATCCTGAGACGCCAGGTATGATATCCACCCATCCAATTCAAGACACACCTGCAGAGCAAAAAACACTCATTTACCACTCGCAATAATTTCATTGAAAAAAAAAAACCTCTCCTTTTTACATAACACATTCACAGGGTCCATACACATGTGAAGAGTTACAATTCAAGGATCTTCAAGATTGTTTTTGATAGAAATTCAAGACTATTTTCATTTGGATTTAAAGCTGCATAGTCCAATGAAATATCAAATTTTTAAAACCAAACCAATTACAGTGTATCTAGATTTGATTTTACATATCTAACTTAGATACTGATGCACTCATTAAGCATTTATTTCTGCGTAGAAGGCAATACTGAGTCAATTTAAGAGAACCTGTTACTGCAGAAGTCTATGGTGTAAAAAGTTTTGGCAAGCTTCCCAAAACTAATTTTCTATGTATGCACTTAAAATATCTCAAAAGTTACCGAAAATATGTGAAATTCAGGCTTTTCAAGGCCTTGAAATGGGGCAAATGAAGTTCCAAACTTTTCAAGACTTTCCAGGCCCCGTACGGACCGTTGATTCGGTTACTACCTACAATTATACAATTATCAGGTAAAACAATAATTATTTTCAATCTGAAATTAATAAAATAATCTTAAGCATTTGCTTATTTTCTCATTAGCATCATTTACTAGGCAAATAACTGCAATGCCAATCTTTTAGTCTACAAATTTTGATTTCGATTCACTCTAAATTCAGAATATTTGAAAACTAAATAGTATTAAACAAATGCCTGATGGCTCTAATATAAGATTGGATCCCTTATACCAGATGTATATACAGTATAGCCCGGTTAAACCAAACTTGAAAGGACCCTAGAAATTTGTTTGGATTAACCGATCATTGGTTTAACCAAGCTTTGACTTTGACTTGGCTTTGGCAAAAACGGGGTGCATTAGGAATGTACAATGTATGTGGACACTATGATTATTGTTTTTTTTATGTATATACAGTTTAACCCCACTAAACCAACCTTGGTTAAATCAAACGATCTTTTAATCCAAACTTTTTTCGGCGAGCTGGCAAAATACTATTATTTATCATATAAAAAAAGTCTCAGATGACCTTAAAACCACATGAAAGTTTGGTTTAACTGTACCGGAAGTGGCCTGGGGCCGACAACTTTGTTTGGATTAACTGATACTTTGGGCTAACCATCTTTTTTATATGATAAATGGTAGTAATTTGCCAGGCCCGCAAAAAAAGTTAGGATTAACTGATCATTTGGTTTAACCGAGCTTGGTTTAACGGGTTGTACTGTATATATAGATTTCAGATATTTACTTTATCTCCACTACGATCATTATTAATCTTTGGGGCTCTCGAGCTTCAAACCACAGTATTGGGTATAGGGAGAGGAGTATTTCTCCCTGAATAATATTTATGCCACAGGATGAATTCGTAAATACCTAAAATATATTATTTATATGTCAGGGTAAAATTACAAATGGTGTCTATAAATATAATGTGGTTAGACAAATCCACGGGAATCGATAGGGGGCGCTGCGACGCAACTCGAGCCAAGGAAGTAAGTGAAGTACTGACATGGTTATGCACCGGAGCCAATGTGTGGTAAGGGTTTAGGGGTGTGATGAGGTAAGGGTGTAGGTGTTGTGGTGTGTGTGGTGGTGTAGGTGTTGTGTGTGTGGTGGGCGATTAGGGATGTTGAGGGTGTAGGTGTGTGGTTGGCAGTTTAGGTGCGTGGTGGGGGTGTAGTGTATGGGGTGGGGGGGGGGGGGAAGGGCTGTGGTGGGGGGTGTCGGTATGTGGTGGGGGTTTAGGGATGCTAAAGATTGTGAGCTGCCGCTCTGCAAGACACCCCTACACCTCCGCCATAAACCACCTACACCTCCACCTCCCACACCCTAGACCCCCACCAAACACCCCCCCATACCCATCTTCACCCAAACCAGACAGTCAACCCCCACCACACACATCTACACCACACCACATCCCTAAGCCCCCACCCCTAAACCCCACCACACCCACTCACCACACACCCCTACACACCACTCACCCATACCACACCCACCAAAATCCTCACCACACCCATACACCTCCACCACACACCCACCACCCAAAGATAAGCCGCCACCACCCAACCACCACACCCCACAAAATCCTCACCACACCCCTACACCTCCACCACACAAACATATGCCCCCACCACACACATCTACACCCCTCAACCAACACTACACCCCCTCAATCCCCACAAAACACACCTACACCCCAATCACACACACCCTCAACCCCTACCCCACCTATCCCCACCACTAACCTCCCCACCACCACCACCAAAAACGTACCGATGTACCGTTTTCCACTCTATTATCGCCCATGAAGGCCCGACTTGCGTCGCAACGCCATCTGGAATTTTAGTACCTGGCTAACCCCATTATGGTAAAATACACAGCGGCATGATGCTGTCTATACATATGTATTTGTAATTAACAGACATGAGATGATGAGCAGAGAAGTCAAACAAATTAGCTGATTGTGGGCGTATGCCTCAAACCTCGGCCGAAGGCCGAGATGGGGGGGGGGGGAGGGCGTAGGGAGGGGGGGGAATTTTTTTTACAAGTAGCACACAATTGGTGCAATTTTGTAGCCACTTAGGAAGGAGAAATTTCACTCTTCACCTGTGACATAAGGTAAGAGTAGGCATATAGACCAGTACTCTAAGAATACAGAAGTGTTTTTCTTGTAATCTTGCATAAACGATAAGTCAATAATATAAATAATACACCTATACCATAGTTAATAGTTTGTTATTTAATTTATTGTCTTATACTCCTTCAGCTGGCAGTAATATGGTAATACTTGTTTAATTGTTATAATAAATGTAAATTGGCGGAAATCAGCCAATTGGCGGGAAATGCTCATGCCTGAATTAAGTCGTCAGCAGAGCTAATGCCTGTGATATGGATCATATATATAAAACACGCATTCAGACACCAGACACAGACAGATAGACACACACACACGCACCCCCCCCCCCCACACACACACAAACCAAACACATAGACTGTTCGAAAACATCAATCCCGTCACGTACCTTGGGACTGATGGATAGCATATGTTTGTTTTTCTCCTCAAATAAAATATTTTCCAAACAACCAGGAGGTTTAGCCCTGACAAGCCCGGAGACTCTTTCGCTATCTTTACAAGGGTTGGGTCGAAGTCGACGCAGCACGATGCTTGTGTGTTGCAGGTGTCGCTGAATTAGCTTCAGGAACTTCATGGCCCTTTGTCGCTGTCTGAGCTCATTGTATAAGTCCACAGCCAGAAATACCAATGTGAGAAACATTTCTGCAGGCACAAGCAATATGCGTAATAGAAGCAGATTTTCTTCACAACATCTCCATCTGAAATATAAAAAAAAGGAACTGCTTAATACAGGATTGTGAGCAAAACATTCTTCCCTTTATAATAACTAAATTCCAAATAGGTTACATAGATATAATAAAATTAGCAGGGATGACTGCTCTGACAGCCACGTCTTCTTGAGTAATTATGAGGATGTTTCTTGACTGTTACCAGGGCTTCTACACATAATTATCATTAAAATCAATGTTACAGTGAACGACTTCACTAAGAGTGAAATTGTGAAAGTGGTGAGAACACCTGGTCATGTCTTTGGAGTCTATGGCGTATGATGGCTAAGATCCTTCAACATGGCTATGTGATCTTGTAAAGGTGGACTAGGTTGATACTTCAGATAAAATCAAAAGCACACTGATTGATCATGACGATGATCACAATCATGATTCCAGAACAGATATGGCTGACAGAGATTGGGAGATGGTCATACTCCTTTTAAAAAACCAGAACAGTAGAAGGATATTAATGACTGCAAATTGAAGTTTGAACACCACATCGCTGCAAAGGTCAATAAGGACAAGTCAATCCTCAGAGTGATACATCATACATTTCAATATAAGGATGAGAGGACTCTGGGTACATTATACAAGTCTCTGGTAAGACCGCACCTGGATTTTGCAAATCAAGTCTGGGCTCCCTATCTGGTTAAACACATTGTAGCTCTGGAAAATGTACAATGTTGTGCAACAAGGATGATCTCAGAATTGGGAAAGATGGCATATGAAGATCGCCTGAGGAGACTTCAGCTACCAACATTGTCATATTGTTGTCTCAAAGGAGATATAATGGAGACTATTACTGGAATTTATGAAAGGGAGATCACAACAGGTTTGTTCAACCTCAGAATAGGCAGCAACACCAGAGGCCAGCATTATAAGATCTTCAAGGAGAGAGCCAGACTTGAGGTCAGGAAACACTCATTTTTCTTTTGAGTGACAGATCCATGGAAGTCTTCCAGAGAAAGTGCTTGAAGCACAAATGATAGAAGCATTTGAGAGAAGGCTGGATAGACATTGGAGAGGACACTCACAATTATATGACTTTAGGGCTGTCAACCTCCATGCCACTTTATGTGTTTAAAAAAAAAGTAATTTTGTTACCATAAGGAGCTGGCACGAGAGGCCCAATAAGGCCTATATCAGCCAGAAGAGGATCTGTAAGTTAATCTGTAGGACCTCAAGTCGCCTCATCAAAACGAGCGCGTGAATGTGCCACTGAGGCGAACTAGGGCCGAGTCGACTCAACTGGTTCCCCTCATATAAACCACTTTGCGAGGTAGATTAGATGAGGCGAATTAGTCAAGGTGACTTAAAGTTGCATGGTCTGATGAAACATATTTTTTACAAAACCAAAACACTTACCTACATTTGATTCTATATATATATATTTATCCAACTTAGGTATTGATGCATTAACTAAGGCTTTGGGGCAGCATATACAGAATAATCAGTAAATTTATTACTCTATCCCTTTGGACACCTACTTTGAAGCAGCCATTAGGCAGGGAGGCAAGAAACCAATGAGGTCAATCTTGTGACCTTATTAATCTTGCCATCATTCCCAGTACCAAATATGGCATCAGTCAGGTTCCAGACTACCTACACATTAATAGGTCATTCCTCATCACGTGACCATCGCGAAATGTGAATCTGGGCCACAACAATAAGACTTTTGACAAGCTTGCTGAAATGATTTTCGATTCTTTAAGCTAAGATTTCTCCAAAATTAGCCATTTTCATGCAAATGACTCCGGAATAATGAATAGTAGGGTATAATAGTCAACCTGATATAGGTATCTAAAATATTGTGCAACGATTTGAACGTCATCAGACTATGCAACTTTAACTTTAAGGTAGCTTATAGTAATTATCATTTTCTGGTCTTTTATCTAGATTCTGGAAGATCAGTATGACTATGAGTATGTAGCCTATAGATAAAAGATTCACCCCGTACTTACAGTACAGGGGTGAAAAGCAACCCATTAGAAAAGCTGGCGAAGAATTTTGGCATGGAAGGAAAATGAATTGAGCTGGTAAATTCTTAATTTAAGAAGCAAAATATATTCTTCACATAAAATCTTCATATTTACCCGCTACTTCTGATTTGAAATATATAATAAAACATGTAGTTTAAGGAATTTAACAAATAAAACTGACGGTGTCTTATCGCCACCATCTTGTCTTTTTGCATTCTCTCCGATTAATAATATCTGGCGCACGGGAGACATCCCAACCTCCAAGAGGCCATCATTATTCCCATCTCCAAACTGGGGAAAGACCATAGCGAGCCCGGGAACTACCGCCCGACAGCGCTTACAAGTTGGATTTGTAAAACTTTTGAACGAATGATTAACGATCGCCTAGTCTGGATCCTGGAGTCGGTGCACCATCTGACTGACTTCCAGTGTGGTTTCAGGCAGGGGAGGGGTACCCTCGACCACTTGGTCCGATTGGAGTCATTCGTTCAAAATGCCTTCATAAACAAAGAACATGTTGTGTCCATATTTTTCTACCTTGAAAAGGCGTATGACACGACATGGAAGTACGGCATCCCGAAGGATTTGTTCAATATGGGGTTTAGAGGGCGCTTGCCCATTTTCATTTCTATCAAACCAAAACTTTAGAGTTTAGGTCAATGCTACACTCTCTGATCCTTTTGATCAGGAGATGGGAGTACCTCAGGGTAGCATTCTATCTGTTAGCCTTTTTGGCATTAAAATTAACAACATAGTAAAATCCATAAAGAGTACTTACTGTATCCTGTAGTCTCTATGTAGATGACTTTTTAATATGTTATAAAGGTAAAAATGTGAACACTATAGAACGGCAGCTCCAATTAAACATAAATAGCCTGTCCTCATGGGCAATGGAAAACGGTTTTCGATTTTCCAAATCGAAAACTGTTTGCATGCATTTTTGTCTTTTACGGACTTTGCACCATGACCCTAATTTAACAATTGGAAATGATCCCATCAAAGTCGTCAAAGCGACCAAGTTTTTAGGAGTCATCTTTGACAACAAATTGTCTTTTATACCTCATATTAAGTATTTAAAGTACAGATGCCTTAAGGGACTGGACATTTTAAAAGTTCTAGCCCACACACAGTGGGGAGCAGACAGCACTGTCCTGCTCCAATTATATAGAACATTAATACGTTCAAAATTGGACTATGGCTGTATAGTTTATGGTTCAGCCAGGAAATCATACATATCACAGTTAGACACTATACACCATCAAGGCCTTTGGCTGGCCCTGGGGGCATTTAGAACGTCGCCCGTCCAGAGCCTTTATGTCAAAGGCCGAGAGCCTTCCCTTAAGTGTAGAAGGCTCAAACTGTCTATGCAATATGTGATAAAATTAAAAGGAAATATTTTAAATCCTGCATATAACTACATTTTTATGCCACCATATGAACGCCTCTATGAATCAAGGCCAACATACATAAAGCCGTTAGGCCTCAGAATAAATTTTGGAGGCACTGAGGGCAAATCTACATAACATAGCACCCTCACAATATTCAGATGTTCCTCCCTGGCAGCTGAGGAAACCAAACATCATCCTCCAGCTGGCCATGTCAAAGAAATCTCAAACGCACCCACTTTCATATCATGAAAGCTTTATCAATGTGCGAAGTGCTTTTAGCTCCCACCTAACCGTTTACACTGATGGGTCAAAGACGGACAACAGCATCTCTGCGGCAGCAATCGTCCACGGTCGTGAATTAGGTATGCGTATTCCAGATCAGAGTTCCATCTTTACTGCTGAGGCACGAGCACTCCTACTCGCGTTAGAGTGCATCAAAACCTCAGCCAGTCATAAATTCATCATTTTCACTGACTCTTTTTCCTGCCTTCAGGTTTTAAACAATAGGAAACTGGACCACCCGATACTACTTAAAGTACTCATTAAACTAAACTCTCTTTCAATAGCAAAATTTGACATTCACCTATGTTGGGTGCCCAGTCATGTGGGTATCCCAGGAAATGAGAGAGCAGATCAAGCGGCCACTCGAGCCCTGACTGCTCCTTTGAAACACTGTCATATTCCCCACTCTGATCTGAAACCTACCATTCAAAAATACATCTGGAACCTATGGCAGATCGAATGGGATGAACACCCAAACAACAAACTCCATAGAATTACCCCCTCGGTGAACGGACTGCTGCAGAGTCGCCTGGAAGGGCGACACGACCAGGTTGTTTTAACTAGATGCCATATTGGCCACTCGTGGCTAACACACATTTTTCTGCTCAAGGGGGACCCTCCCCCTGAATGTATTGGATGTCAGTCCCCACTGACATTAAAACACTTTATTAAACTGTGTGGATTTCATGGCCCTGCACCAACAATTTTACACTGCAAACAACATGCATGACCTTTTTACTAAAGTAAAACAAGAAAACATTTTAGCCTTTTTGAGGGCAGCTGGTTTGTACCACCTCATATAGGTTTTTAAACAAATTTCATCAGTGAATAATACTATCATTTAGAATGTTATTTAGCTTGACTAGAAAGTATATGATTGTGAGTTTACCAAATTCATGAGTGTCCATTGACACAAAATTGATTGTATGCTTTTACATGTAAAAGCGATGGTTTGAACAAAAACAAACATTTCTCGCCGTGAATATGGCCTATGCAGCCGAGACGGCGTAAAGCAACCACCAATCAAACCGATTTCACCAATTCTGGAAGGATGTGGGTAGCCATTTGATCCTGGAACCAGAGTTTCTAGTTCCTATTCCACACTAAAGCTATTTTTGCCCGTATTTAGACTACGTTAGGATTCCCCTTGTACTGTAAGTATGGGGTGAATCTTTTATCTAGAGTATGTTATGTACTTCAATGATTATGTAGGCCTACTACTTAGTCTACTAACGTAGTCACTGACACTGTTACTGCTATATAGTATTATCCGGGCTTAAAGGGAGGAGATATTCGTTGCCGGGAAACCAAACGAACTCAGAATAGTTCAGATGTATGCCACAGGGGTGGTGCATGCTTAGTACTGAACATTTCCACTTGGTGGTGCACAAGAGAGTGACCTAGATTGTTGTGCTGGGTGAGTGGAGAGAAGGGAGGGTAATATTGAGGTATTTTCAATCTTCTTTAGAGTAGTGCAATATATTTGCGTAATGTAAAATATATGTTAATACAATTACATTGCATAATTCAATGAGAAACAGATATAGATGAAAAACTTTTTTTTGGTGTTGAATGTAAAAAATGTCCTGCAGTGGGTGAGGTTTGAACCCACCCCACCAATCAACTTCAGATTACAAGTCCAACACTCTAACCACTAGGCCACAGAGACCACACATCATTAGAACTCTCAGTTCAGGCTATTAGTGAATACACGATGCCACGGTTTCGCGAGAACGAGGCCACTTCCGGTTGCAGCGACGTCGAATCGGCGTGAATTTCTTACGCCCTAATCTATTAAATGCAGTCATATTTAACAGAATTACATACGCAATAAGTGAAATCTTATCAATTTAACCCTAAATCCGAAGCGAAATTCACGCTGCTGGCGCAAAGGTGGCGATATTCGAATCGACGAGTGTAAAGTAAACAAATCGCCGCCGCCGCAGCGACGTCGATATCCATACTGTCCAACGTTAACCAAACATGCCCGCCGCCGTGGCCGCCGAATCGGCGTGAATTTCTTACGCCCAAATCTATTCAATGTGATCATATTTGATAGATTTACATACGCAATAAGTGAAATTTATTCAAATTAACCCTAAATCCGAAGCGAAATTAACGCTGCTGCTGCAAAGGCGGCGATATTAATATTTTCGAAACGACGAGTGTAAAGTAAAACAAATCGCCGCCGCCGCAGCGACGTCGATATCCATACTGTCCAACGTTAACCAAACATGCCCGCCGCCGTGGCCGCCGATTCGGCGTGAATTTCTTACGCCCAAATCTATTCAATGTGATCATATTTGATAGATTTACATATGCAATAAGTGAAATTTATTCAAATTAACCCTAAATCCGAAGCGAAATTAACGCTGCTGCTGCAAAGGCGGCGATATTAATATTTTCGAATCGACGAATCTAAAGTACACAAATCGCCACCGCCGCAGCGACTGGAGGGAGAACTGAGACTATTAACTATGCGAGGTCTCTGTGGCCTAGTGGTTAGAGTGTTGGAATTGTAATCTGAAGTTGTTTCTTGGTGTGGGTTCAAACCCCATACACAGCAGAACCTTTTTTACATTCATAAAAAAAACAACGTTTTTTCATCTATATCTGTTTCTCATTGAATTATGCAATGTAATTGTACTAACATATATTTTACATTACACAAATATATTTCCTGATTGAACTACTCTAAAGAAGATTGAAAATACCCAGTTTTACTCTCCCTTATCTCCACTCACCAGCCATTTTTAAAACAACAGCTGCCAGCTATTCCCAGCCTCAGAACTGACCCACTTCTGGTGGTGAAGTGGGTCCCCTACTCTCCCCACACATACTTGGTTCATTTAAACATAAAAACTAAACAAAGTTGTGCTTGGAGAGCATTTGTCGGAGTACGAGCAGTGTCCCAGCGAGCTATAGCTGGTCCCTTTAACTCGACATTTTCGGGACAAAGAATGTATAAGAGTAAGAGGGAGTTCCATGCTCATGTAATGAGCTTGGGCCTAAGATATAATTTAGCCCGCTACAAGCGTTTTCTCTATAATAGTATTAATGAACACATAGTCATAGTCATAGAATGATAGATTGACAGTTCACTTGCATTTTGTGGACGATAATAGGAGAAAATATTATTTCACCTAACGCCGGAGCGATAGCATTAACGACTACAATCGGACGACATGCTTATCAGTTCGTTCGTTGACTTACCGGGGAATTCGCAGGGATTAACTTGTTATCGCGCGAGAACTGTGACGTCACATCCGGTCGACGATGGGCCGCCAGATCCTGGATTTCTGCACATCGCCTCCAGCAGCCGGACCGACAGTGACCTCACAGTTCTCGCGCAGCGAGATGTGGTTCTGTGGAGGTCCGTCAGGGGGGTTGGGGCGTCGAGATCGAACCCAGGTGGCGCCACCGCTGCAGCAGTCCCCCCATTCGCGCGCACGTTGACGAACCAATATGAACAATTTACAACACGAACAAGGAACTGCATGATATGGACTTTTATTCAAGCAAATGTCAGAGTATAGGAGCTAATGTTCAGATGTGGCATTCTCTGTGGCGGAGTGGTTAGAGTGTCTGACTTTTTTCTAGGTCAGACTCCTAATCTGAGGGTCGGCGGTTCGATTCCCCGTGACCCCAGCTCGGCCAATTTGGATTTCCACCGCTGTGTATAACTTACAGCGTCATCAAAGGCCGGTTGCTCTCATACCATGTCTATGTGGTGTGAGAGGTTAAAAATTGCTTGGGTCGGTAAAAGTGTAGGCTCGGGCTTTCTATCGACCAGCAGTGGAGTGGGGAAGACCAGTCATCTGTGACTGGGATTTCCCCTGCTTGGGACAACTAATGTACAAAAAAAAAAGAAGAAAAAAAAAGAGAGACAAATAAGTGTTCACACTTCCTGTCTACCATTCGCTATATTCACTATATATAAGGTACATGAATTCAAATGAGTCAGTGAATCAGGCTCTCAACCAAATGAGTGGAGATGGCCTGGTTCGCTGCGGTGAGCGCCACCCGGGGCACATAGGTGTGTACTGCATCCGATCGCCAGTTGCCAAGCTGCGGACATCGTCGATTGGGGCGCCCTCGTGGGCGCAGGCCTGGGCACCGCCACGCTGGATGCTGTGGAGAGTGAAGGAGTTTGGTGTTGGGCCAAGGCAATTGCGGCCCGGAGCGTGGTCGTCAAGGTGATGGCCGTGAGGGGCTCACCGTCGAGGCATAAAAAAACTGGTGCTTCTGGAAGTGTGTTGTTCGATCGTTTATATTTGTGCCATGCTCGCACCTGGCCGCATGGGGATCCGATCAGCAGTTGAACGTTGATGTCGAAGGCATCGGAGGCAGTCATCGTTGGTTTTGTTGACCGGACGTGGAACTGCAGCTGACTTCCGGTGCGCCTGACGTCCGCGCCTTTGATGGTGTGGCCGGGGTTGTAGCTGCGACCAGTGACCAGGAGGTTCCCTTGGTGCAGGAGGGTGAAGTAACCCATTAGCAATGCTGTGGAGAGGACCTTAGCTCCTGGGCCAGCTGACCGGAAGTAGCGGATCACCTCGTTAAGTAGCTTGAGTGTGAGCGGTGGAGCTTGTCGAGGGACATGTATGGAGGATCTGCCCATACCACATTTGACCACGGACACCGGGTAGGTGTCAAATGTGCCCGGGGCGCCTCCCTTGAGCCGATCCCAGGTCCATGTGCTGCTGATGTAGTTGTAGACTGCGGCCGGGGACCGGAGATCGGCGTTCAGGGAGGCGATCAGGGCCATGACGTTGAGCTGGGATGTGCGACGGGGATCATAGCGGTGTTCCTTGGCGTGCTGGATGTAGCGCGCCACCTGCTGGGATCTGTTGCGCCAGGTCCCCTTTGCCAGTCCTGCGTTGAAGAGGGCGGTGATCTGATCTCGGTAGTCGTCGATTGTGCCTGGGGAGAGAGTGCAAATGTGTTACAAACTCCCCAGGCTAGATGGCGTTTTGAGCCACCTCCTTGTTGAGTCGCACTTGGACTGGCTGGAGATTGAGTCGCGTGCACATTTTTTCGGCCCTCTTCTGGGCTCCGTCGTCGAACGGTGCCCAGCTCAGGGCGTCGGCCCGGACTAGATCCTTTCCGTGTTTGTGGAGCACCTCAATCTCGCAGCAGTGTAAAGCAGTGAACCTCCATATTTCATGGGCGCATGCACATAATACCTTGTACCTTCCCGCCCCAGTGGTGAGCACTGACTGTGAGGCCTGGTTATCCATGTTAACGATGATCAGGTAGTCTTGGGGGTTGGGAGGGGCAAGCGCTTGGAGTGCGACGACGAGGTTGAGGGCCTCGAGGCAGTTTATGTGGTGGCCAGTTGCGAGGTACTCGACTGGGTATTCCTCGGAGACATAACCTGCTTCAGAGTGGGCACCCCATGCAAGGAGGGAGGAGTCACACTCAATGATCCATTTTGCTTTCGAGGGGGCCTTGAGTAGTACTATGCCATTGGTGGTGGCGGTTTCATAGTTGGCGAACCAGGTCAAGTCCCTGATGAGGTCGACAGTGACTGGATGCTTGCCGGTTTGAGCCATGGCCTGGAGTGCGGTTAGTATGCGATTCATGAAACGCCTTGCCAGGGCTACACAGCAGCCGACGTGTTGGAGGCGTCCGATGACACGCTGTAGGTGTTTGCGGGTGATCTTGGTGCATTCTGCAGTCCCGTGGCATTGCTCCACAATTTCGGCGAGCTTGTCATCCGGGATCCGGACCATCATCTGATGTGTGCACACCTCGTACCCCAGCCACTCAAGGCTGTGTGCCGCGATCTCCAGCATGTCGGTGTAGGCTGCTACGGCTGCTTTCTTGGTTGCTGCTACCCCAACGAAGTCGTCGAGGTAGCAAAGCGCAAAGTGTCCTCATCGTCGTAGCAGGTATACGACTGCGTTGGTGGTTCGGGTGCAGGCCATTGAGGATGTCCTGCACCCGAATGCTAGGGTGGTGTCGAAATATACCTCAGAGTCAACGGTGATTCCCATGAGGGGAACTGATAGAGGACAGGCCCGTAGTTGGAGGTAGGCTCGGCCAGGTCTGCAGACCAGATGTAGCAGTCCTGGCTGAGCCTGGTGACTTTGTTGGCCATGTCGATTATGCCCGGGAGTGTATGGGGGCATTCGACTGGGCCTCTCTATGCGAATATCAAAATATTTCCTAACAAATTCCTATTCGGCTGGAACCGGAAGTGGGTTTATATACGCATGATTCGGATGTGTGTTGTGGCTCCATCCGATCCATCCTAAATCTTGCGGATAGAAAGGGCTCAGTCGAATGCCTCCATTATGTAGTTGGTCTTCCTTGGAAGTAGCCCTTCCTTATTCCGGCATTCACACTGGCGCCCCTGGGGTAGCTCAAGTCCACAATGACCCGCCTCTCGCCTGTGTCTTTCTTCGGGCCGGTCATCATGGGGCTGGTTTGGGCCAATGGTGTGAAAGGAGTGGTGTCGAATGGGCCTATCAGTGCTCCATGATCGACCTCGTTTTTTACGTATCTCCATATCCATTGCATGTGGTCCGGATCCTTGGTGTGATTCGTTGTGGAGAACACTGGGGGCTCGTCGGCGGTATAATCAGCTGGCCACCCGAACTCCAGGAAGCCTGACTCACTGACTCACTTATCCAACGTTTTCAGCATTTTCAAGGGAGTATAAAGAATATTACTTTTCTGGACCCCCCCCCCCCCCACCCCCGCCCCACTTGCTATCCGGACTTCACCTCGTCCACACCTCTTCTATCGCCTCTCCACTGCCGATCTCCCCCTTGATAGTTTCTAATAAGATGTTCCTATAGGGAGAGCCGGCCAGCATATCACGTTCAACCTATTAGTCTTACTCCGTCCGTGTCTCCGGCTCGCAGACTGGTCACCACAGGGCAAGGATCGAGGCACAGCCCTTTGACTCACTTCTTCTCACTTCTCTTTCCTCTATACTACCCTTTCTTTTTTTTCTCCCGGGCTTAATTACTCCCCCCCCTGATCAAGGGAGCTGTTTGCTTAGGTGGGGCCCTTTTCCTTCTTCACTGTTTCGCTTTCCACCTTCTTGCTGCAGATCCCACCTTTCCCCTCCCTTCCTCCTAACCCATCGGCCACTGGATCCAAGTGCACTGCTAAAATCGGACCAGAGAGAACCGGTGCCGCTCCAACAACTTGTCGTTATTGTTGTAAAGAACCCCCCCACTTTTACAACTGCCCGCACTGAAGTTTACTCTTCATGAAGAAAACGGACATCACCACGCATTTATATACATGTTACCGAATTCTCTGGCTATAAAATCAATATCTCCTTGTGTTACAGTGTCAATTAGCTATACTATTGAGTTTCATTTAATTGTGCCATGTGTTCGGTATTAAATGTTTCAGGGTAGGCATCTTTTAAATTACTGCCCCACCTTAATTATCTGCATGGGTTTTTAATTATTCTCGACTTCTACCTAGTGGATACAATTAGCATCATTTTCATCTTGGGGACCCTTCCCGAAACATTGTATTTGAATTATAGCATTGATTGCACAATGTACATCTGACAGACATAGATCAAGATTGTGTACACCGAAATTGATAATTTGGGGCATTAATGATGGGCTCACAATAACATAACTAACTGTGGTTTTACCCCTATTGTTAAAGGCAGTTGTTATTGACGCGATTCACATCGTGGCCATGTTGAAACCAGACCGATGCCACGTAGGCATCTGCGAGGTGCTGCTGTATGAAAAGTGATGCGAATACATTTTAGTGGACCAATACCTCTCGAAATCGCTCAAATTTGAGGGTATTCATTTTTCAAACTACCATATTCATCTTTGCATACCCGTTTTCTATCTATTGGCCATTTTCACAAAGATTGGGTGACCCTTGCATGGTAATTTTCTCATTTCCCAGACTATGTGACTGTCAACTTCAAGTCTGCATAGTTATGGTGGTATCATGTACCATGCAGCACTGTCAGCATAGTTATCTGTGTAACACAGTTAAACAACTAGTCTTAGTAATTACAAATTAATCAAATCTTTGAAAGGGTTAAAATATATTAAAAAAATATATATATATTAAGAAAGTTATGCAATTTTGAATTTAAGAAAAGATTGGCAACCAGGGTGACCGACTTTGTTGACATTGCCTACTGAAATGCATCTGATCATCACTCAATCTTCATGAAAATTGACCAATAGATAGAAAAGGGGTGTGGATATCAGCCATAAAGTGACTGATTGTTTTGTGTGGAATTGTATGTTTCTTAGCTCAAAATGTTTAACTGTGGCTAGTTTTGTCTTAGCTATTTTCACCAGATCATTATATTGCATGTGTGCCAGGGGGGCACCCAGGAATTGGCTAGGGGTTGTTTTCCAAATATGGATCGAAACTACCCCTATTTTAGGGTAATTCTTTTCACATGGGTTGGTGGAACACAGTTCTCTGTGGCGGAGTGGTTAAAGTGTCTGACTTTTTTCTAGGTCAGACTCCTAATCTGAGGGTCGGCGGTTCGATTCCCCGTGCCCCCAGCTCTGCCAATTTGGATTTCCACTGCTGTGTATAACTTACATCGTCATCAAAGGCCGGTTGCTCTCATACCATGTCTATGTGGTGTGGGAGGTTAAAAATCCCTTGGGTCGGTAAGAGTGTAGGCTCAGGCTTTCTATCGACCAGCTGTGGAGTGGGGAAGACCAGTCGTCTGTGACTGGGATTTCCCCTGCTTGGGACAACTAATGTACCAACAAAAAAAAGAGAGACAAATAAGTGTTCACACTTCCTGTCTACCATTCGCTATATCGATATAACAACACCCATTTTAGGGCAATATTTTACATGGTTTTCTGGTGCAACAACCCACATTTTGGTGCAATTTTTCACATAATCTTAAAATCTAGTGTTCCTTAATAAATTCAATTTTTTTGGGAAGGGGGGGGGGGGGGGCGGGAAACCAGGAAACCCCCCTGGGTGCGCCCCTGTGTGCATACATGTTTATGCCAAATTGTTATGTATTTCTATTCATTTTGAATAAAATCCCAGTTTTGCCCTAAGTGAATGGGCAAACTCAAAGGCCAGACGCATTTGCTTTGTTGCCAACGCCGTTTTCAACACATGCGCAGTCGGAACGGTGATCTCGTCTATAGGGTTAGATGCCAGGTGCATTGTAGGATGCGTGGAAGATAAACAAATCCCCGCGAAGCACATGGCTAATGCTAAGACACTGGGTGCAGCTATGAAATGTGCTAGTTTCAGGTCATCTCAGCTCTTGTTTGAAACATTAGAATACCAACTAAAAAATATATATTATAAATTAGGATGTTAATCTTTTTTCTACCATTGCATTTAGATCAATCTAATCAGCACATCTCATACCATCTGCATTTAGATTGAGAACAATCTGGGCACTTAGACTAGTGTTAGAGGTATAGCCAGAGTCAGTTGTACTCATTTTATTCATGTTTTTATTTATATCCTATGGTTAATAACATTTGTTTTGGTCTAGGAAATGGGTACCCAGCTAACAAAAAAACCCTCACACTGACATCAGTGTAACCCCAGACAGCACACAGCCGTCTTGGTAAACATGTTTTCTATATGTGTACCAAGCGATTTGTTTCTAGGTGGTGTAATTTTAGAGATATTTGACTTTTCCTGTCTGGCCCGACGGCATTTGCCGCCGTTGGCCCAACAGCGGGCCAGTGGACAAAACAATGTTGGCCCGACAGTGGCTGCGCCGCTAGGCCAACGGTGGCAAACTGCCATCGGACCGACGTTGTTTTGTCCACTGGCCCACCATCGTGCCGACGGCGGCAAACGCTGTCGGGCCAACAGCGGCAAACTGCCGTCAGGCCAACGGCGGTTTCGCAAACTGCCGTCAGGCCAACGGCGGTTTGCCGCCGTTGGCCCGATGGCGGTTTGCCGCTGTTGGCCTGATGGCATTTGCCGCCGTCGGCCCGACGACGGGCCAGTGGACAAAACAATGTCGGTCCGATGGCAGTTTGCCACCGTTGGCCCAATGGCGCCGCCACCGTCGGCCCGACGGCTGTGTGCTATCTGGGACGTTATTGAATGTTTGTTTGTTTGTTGTTGTTTATGTCCTAGCACCATCTAAGGTCATATCAGGATGGGTACCGACTAGTGACAGTACGCACTCATGGCGATTTTATAGTGCTGTCCCACTGAGAAATCAGGCCACCCTCCACCATAACCCGATATCCCACTCAGTGACATTATCCTGACACCAAGCTAACCAGTCCTTGCCTTATCCTAATAACGCAGAGCACCAGGCTAGGAAGCGACAAGTATAAATTTTTATGTCATTGGTTTGACTCGACTGGGAACCAAACTCGCGAACTCCCGATCTTCCGCATGTGAGGCCTGTGCTCTACCGATTCGGCCACCACGCCCAGTCTACGTTATTGAATGTTACAATAACGTTATAAAACACGTCATATAAACATTATTTTGTATGGAGTAAATAATGTTATATGACGTTATTTTATAACATTATATAGATGTTTTTTAACGTCAATACAACGTTGTTTTGTTATAACATTCAAGAACTCTTTTAACCCCCTTTGAGTGATTTGATGAAGATTTTGTAGAGAAATCATGAAAACAAGACCTAAATTGTAGCTAGAGAACCCTCCTTTTCAGGAACTGAAAGGTAGCATCTACCGCAAAGCCTGACACTACAGGAGTACACTCGATTAAAAAAAAAATCAGTTTAATATCATAGAGATGCATGCACCACATCTCAGATATTAAGATGATAAGACACTAATCTTGGCTAAAGAGTTAAGCTAAGAGATGATGCCTGCTGTACTTGCTTTTGGGGGTGCTCGTAACCGTACAACAGTTACCGGCTGCAGAACTGCAGCAATATAGAAAGGCACCGATAAATCAGTACAATCTTTGGTTGAAGATTAATCTTCAGTAGGGACTGTTGTAGAAGCTGGTGCCTGCTGTACAAAACCCAGCAGTCCTCACTAAATGACTTTTGCAATGAAAATGGTGTCTCATGGGCACTGGCAGGCATTTGTAACTTCTGACTCTCTACTGACCTGTTCCGAAAGTAACCGTATTACAGCTCACCTATGTTTGTTAGTTAAGCACATTTGAACATCCTTCTCAACCATATCTTTATACCGCTTGATGGATGAGGGAGATTCTAGACCTGAACAGAGGCTCTGTAGTTGCCTGTCTGTTGGCATGTCATAATTTGGGACCCATGTTGATCCCATATTGGTCCCAAATTATGACATTCTAATAGACAGGCAACTACAGAGCCTATGTTCAGGTCTTTAATCTCCCCCATCCATTTAGCGGTAAAGGGATATGATTTAGAAGGATGTTACAATGTAGCTAACTAACAAGCACAGGTGAGGTGTAATTCAGTTGCTTTCGGAGCAGGTCGGTTGAGAGTCAGAAGTTATAAATGCCCACCAGTGCTCAATAAACACCATTTTCATTGCAAAAGCCTTTTAGTTAAGACTTAAAAAATTAATTTAAATTTTAGCACTTGTTATCTGGACCGCACTTCGTCCACACCCCTCTCTATCGCCTCTCCACTGGCCTTGCTCCTCCTTGATATGTCTGAAAAGAGTTCCAGGAGGGGGAGCCCGCCAGCATTTCACTTTCTACTCTTACTCTGTCCGTGTCTTTGGCTCGCCGACTGGTCACCATAGAGCAAATAGACACAGTCCTTTGACTCAACTCTCCTCATTTCTCTTTCCTAGACTCTACCCTTTTTTTTCTTCTCCCAGGCATACTCCTCACCCTGACCAGGGGAGTTGTGTGCTTGGGTGGGGCCCTTTACCTTTACGTTTCTCGCTTTGTTCTCGCTGCTGGAACCACCGCTGGACCCATCTTTACCCACCTTCCCCGAAACCCTTGCTGCTGTTTGCTGGATACAAGTGCTGCGCTACCGCCGGACCGGAGTGATCTGAACCGCCCCAATGACTCATCGTTTAATTGTTGTAAAGACATCCCCCAGCTTCTACAATCGTCCCACCAGAAGATTATTCTTCAACCAAAGATTGGGTCGATTTATCGGAGCCTCTCTATAATGTTGCAGTTCTGCAACCCGTAACCGTCATAAGGTTACAAACAACCCAGAAGTCAAGTTAAATTTTAAAAAGAATTTTTTTTAAAAAGAATAGATTTTACACCGTCGGTGCCCAACGTGGGCCATGGGTGGTGGCCCGATGTGGGGCAGCGACAACCAACGGCAGGCCACCCAAGATATGGTTGAGAAGGATGTTAAAATGTGCCTAACTAAAAAGCGTAGGTGAGGTGTAATTCGGTTGCTTTCGAAGCAGGTCGGTGGAGAGTCAGAAGTTATAAATGCCTGACAGTGCTCATTAAACACCATTTTCATTGCAAAATCATTTTGGTTAAGATTAAATAAATAATTTCTTGTTTAAAGAATAGATTTTGCAGCGTTGGTGGCCCGACGGTGGAAAATGTGTGGTGACCGTCCCACCAATAGGTGACTGTCGGACCTGTGCTATCTGGATACATATTATAATGTCAGTATAACATTACTGTGACGTTATAACATTACAATGCATGGTATAATGTCAGTCTAATGTTACTCTGACGTTATAATGTACCATAACCAAATCATATTAGCCTGATGTTACTTAACGTTATATGTTCGCTGGGTAGGGTTAATCAGACATTGGTTATATATTTCTTTGAAACAAGTTTTTGTTCACACATTTTATATTTTAATATTTAGAACAAGAATTACTTATGTCTAATCAAAGGTGATCTAAACATCAGCCTGTAAAGTGACTGAAATTGTATGTTTCTCAGCTCAAAATACTTAATTATGGAGAGTTGTGTCTTAAACATATTCATTATATTATTATATTGCATCCATCCATGTTTGTGACAAATTGTTATGTATTTTTTTAAATTAATTTAGAATAAAATCAAAGTTTTTCCCTATGCGTATCGGCAAATTCAATGGACATATGCTCTTGCTTAGCTGCCAACGCCGTTTTCAGCGCATGCGCACTCAAAACGGTGATCTCGTCTATTGATACGGCTCACGGGAAAGTGGGTCGGGTAAAGTCAGGTCAGGTATAGAGGGGGTGTAATAACGTCACAAGACAACTTTCAGTGGCCATACAGAAGGCTTGCAACTGCCTACACTGTGCTTATTTACTGATTTGTTGGTTTATTTGTCACTGTTTAGAGCAGTTTGGCCTCAGAAGTTATTGCTGTAAGTAAACACATTGGATGTAAACTGTTCAAAACCGCCCAGAACATAAGAAAATTATGTTTTACTGCATCTGCATGCATTCACAGCATGGCTAGGGAGGGTGCTCATAATCCAAGACGGCTGGCCATTGACCGCTGACTGCTGAGCGACGACGTCATGTGCACTCCCTCTATTGTCATGTTGGGTAAAGTCGGGTCGGGTAAAGTCAGGTTGGGTAAAGTAATGTTGGGTAAAGTCGGGTCGGGTAAAGTCAGGTTGGGTAAAGTAATGTTGGGTAAAGTCGGGTCGGGTAAAGACCCGATTTTACCCGAATCACTTTACGGCGCGCCGTAAAGGGGGGGTGTAATGACGTCACGAGGCAACTTCCGGTCGCCATATTGGATTACATATGCAAGGCTTCGAATAGATACAATATTCACCCCGTACTGCTGCAGTAGGGGTGCAAACCAACCCTATGTAAAAGCTGGCGAAAATGCGGGTCAAAGAATTGAGAGCCTAATTTTACAATCTAAGAAGCAACAATTATTCTTTACATATATCTTATTGATAGCTAGATAAAAGATCACCCGGTACTTGTAGTACACGGGTGAAGATCAGCCTTATATAAATACGGGCGAAAATAGCGTTAGTATGGGAACATGACCTAGAAACTGTGGCTCCAGTATCAAATGGCTACCCATGTAGGAACAGATTTGGTGAAATGGGAGAGAATGCAAAAAGACAAGATGGTGGCCGCAGAACGCCGTCGATTTCACTTTTAAATCTTATTAAACTAGATATTATATTATATTTTTCAACTCAAAAGTAGCGGGCTAATAATAAAACAGATGTAAAGAATAATTGTTGCTTCTTAGTTTGTGAAATTAGGCTCTCAATTCTTTGACCCGTTTTTTCGCCAGCTTTTACATAAGGTTGGTATGCACCCCTCCTGTGGCTACTGCAGCAGTACGGGGTGAATCTTGTATCTAATTGATAGCCCGCTACCTTTGAGTTGAAAAATATAATATAATATATAGTTTAATAAGATTTAAAAGTGAAATCGACGGCGTTCTGTGGCCGCCATCTTGTCTTTTTACATTCTCTCCCATTTCA
This sequence comes from Branchipolynoe longqiensis, assembly GCA_030323885.1. Lineage (NCBI taxonomy): Eukaryota > Metazoa > Annelida > Polychaeta > Phyllodocida > Polynoidae > Branchipolynoe > Branchipolynoe longqiensis. Next base: position 42,062,270 of record CM059189.1, read on the forward strand.
CCAAATCTGTGCCGATATAAGTAGCCATTTGATACTGGAGCCACAGTTTCTAGTTCATGTTCTATACTAAAGCTATTTTCGCCAGTATTTAGACTACGTTGTCGTTCACCCGTGTACTACAAGTTCTGGGTGAATCTTTTATCTAGGCTTGGAATAGATAAAAGATTCACCCGGTACTTGTAGTACACGGGTGAAGATCAGCCTTATATAAATACGGGCGAAAATAGCGTTAGTATGGAACAACAAGTAGAATGCCTGGCACCAGTGTCAAATGGTTACTTATATCAACACAGAGTTGGTGAATGAGAGAGAATGCAAAAAGACAAGATGGCGGCCGCAGAACGCCGTCGATTTCACTTTTAAATCTGATTAAACTAGCTATTATATTATATTTTTCAACTCAAAGGTAGCGGGCTCTTAATAATACATATGTAAAGAATAAATGTTGCTTCTTAGATTGTGAAATTAGGCTCTCAATTCTTTGACCCGCATTTTCGCCACCTTTTACATAGGGTTGGTTTGCACCCCTACTGCAGCAGTACTGGGTGAATCTTGTACCTAGGCTTGGAAGTGCTTACATTGTGTTTATTTACCGATTTGTTGGTTTATTTGTCACTGTTTTGAGCAGTTTGGCCTCAAAAGTTGGGGGAAAGGGTTTTTTGATGGAGGGGAAGCATTTTTTAAATCATGTAGCCTCACATCATTGCTAAAATGCCATATGTTGACACTTTGGATGCTCTGTCAAAGAATTAGAAAGGTTCAGGCAGTACCCGCTAGGTGGTGCCACATACTTCGGCCGCCATGATTATAGGTAGGCCCAGTGGTGGCCATAGTGTTCTTCGTATAAGACAAGGGGCGCCATAGGTGGTATTAAGTGTAATCCAAGATGGCTAACCACCGAGTGATGACGTCACATGCACTCCCTCTTATATGCACTCCACTCCGATTGTTAAAACATATGTAAACTCACCAATCCCACAGTCATCTCCAAACCTTCCATTTATAATTTTTAAATCTTCGCTTTTTTACAAAGTTCTATTAATTTACGACCATTATTATTATGAGCATGGTGTAAGCTATTTGTTTCAATTGCTAATAAATCTGCGAGTACCGGGTGAATCCTTGTTGAAAACGTTAGACGGCCCGTTAAAACTCCGGTCTCACCGTTTCTTTAGAGATATAAATAGTGACCTATATCCCTTTTACTGTAAACCTATTTTGATGTTACCTAAATATCTCAGATATGCACCCCCAAATCGTTTGACTATAATCAAATCAAATTAATAAAAATGAAAAAAAATCCAACAACTTGCTGCACGGATAAATAAAGGAAGTCTTTATTATTATTCCGCTGCTGCCCTATGGTTTCACCTCGACGCCGCAACCAGCGTCTCAGATGTGAAAGTTCTATAACAAGTTCAGTAGTCGAGTATGTTGCTTGGGAATCGTGGTACCACTGCTTTTGTCTGTAAGTTTCACTCATGTTTTATGGTTATGCCTTATTTCCATAGTCGAGTGATATGTATAACTAATATATTAATATATATTTTACACAGAAAATTACAGATCACATCAATTTAAGTTCGATAAAAAAAATATATGTCCTTAGATACGAGCAGCGAACAACGCACTGAATATTCTTGTGTTCGTTTGACCCTCCCGACGGCGCATGCCATTTAAATATGGGATAAACAAGTGAACGAACGCGCCCCGAGATACGCCGGCGCAGTGTTTCAACAAAATCCTCTCCCTGCTACACCGGCTGGGTCTGTGTGGGCGGGGCAAAGAATGAAAACGAAATTCATAGACGTAGGGAATTGGAGACACACTGCACACAGGAACCTTTATAGTACGGAACTCCTTTATCACGTCATATTGATAATGATAATGTTGCTATCTAGGAATTAAATCTGATTTTAAGATCGCTATGGCCATGATGACGCAGGGCATGTATGCTATTAATATTATTACCAGTATTATTACGATATTAATCAGTGAAATGGAATATGGCTTAAAATAAAGGATCTCAGATTTACGTCTCCCATATCATATGCCGTAGGTATGTGCCAAAAAATTTCAAACCCCATCAATAATAAAACAAAAGTCACCACTGGAAAGAGCTTGAAACGCCATTCAACATGACACCAAGATTATGGGAATAGGTGGAGTATTAAGGAAGTTATGGCCTTTTCCAACTCTGAAATTGGTAATTATTTTCTTACATAAAATTAAGGTATAACTATAAGTACTAGATTTCTGTGACCGAAATTGGTGACTCATTCTCTGACCAATATGCCACCACATGTAGCTCCTCTATTGCATTCCGCCTCGCGCCAATTCTGAGTGCCTCATCACAATTTCCCCAAACTCAACAGTATATAAGATTAATAATGGCTACACATTCCAGTTAACTTTAAAAAAATTCCAGATTGATATAAAAGGGTGAATTTGCAGGTTGAAATTGGGTGAAACTTTTGAAGTTATTATTGGATTGTAGCTCCTCTATTGCATTGTGGCTCGCGCCAATTCTGAGTGCCTAGTCACAATTTCCCCAAACTCAACAGTATATAACTTTATAAGATTAATAATGGCTGCACAGTCGAGTTAACTTTTTAAAAATTCCAGATTGCTAAAAAAGGGTGAATTTTAAGGTTGAAATTGAGTGAAACTTTTGAAGTTATTATTGGAATAGCAAAACTTAACCAAATTGAAATATTGTTAAACTAAGCTGTAAAGGGATTCCCATACTACATAATATACAAAAATCATCAAGATTGACCAATGCAAACCAATCATAGAGCCGTTTTTCTAGACCCCTCCAAAAGAACGGTGCGATTGGCTGGATCAGTTTTGTTGTAAGAAAATACCCGCCGCTAGTCGCCGTTTGCGCACATACCTACATATGGTCTTTAGAGCCCTGTTTACACGGGCGATTTAAAGCACCTCATATAAAACGACTTGCCTAGATCGATTCACATTTGTCGTGTAAACGCGACTCTGAGGCGTTTTAGGGCTGAATCGATTCATATAAATCGGTACATGTAAACCACCTCACAAGGTGGTTTATATGAAGCTATTCAGCTGGTTCCCGGGCAGCGATAGTGTAAAATAGTGGTGCTCGCCGGCTACAGGCTCAGCTGTAACTAATCGCTGGTGCCCAGCAGTGTTAGGGAGCGATTAGGCCGAAATCTATTGAATGCGATCATATTTAACAGAATTACATACTCAAATAATGAAATTTAATTAAATTAACCCTAAATTCCAAGCGATATTAACGTAGCCGCTACATTGGTGTCGTTATTCATATTGTGAATCGACGTATGTAAACTAAACAAATAGCAGTACTCGCCGGCTACAGACTCGCCACTAAGGCTGCTGGTTCCTGGTCGCCGACACACTTTCAAACTTGCTCATGTAAATGCGCCACTACATCGCTTCATGTAAATGGATTTGCCTAAATCGCTTCACAATTGCCCGTGTAAACACGGCTATGGAGGCATTGGTACAAACTACTGTATGTATACAAACATTTTGATAATGGTTAGTATTGTAGTATTCATACTATTAATAATAATAATAATATATTTATTTCCACATGATCAATGTACACACACGTTGATATTTATATCACTCATTTTTTTCACATGAAAAAGGAGAAAGCAGAAGTCCAACACTTATGAGGTGCTTTCCCCATTTAAAAAATGCTTATATACATGTAGGTTATTCACATTTATTTCTATATGTATCTACTAGGACCGATTTATGTAACTACCATCATGCTGAGTATTGAATTGAATTGAAATATAGCATAGAGGTAAAGTGGGGGGGGGGGTACGATAATCATAAAAAATCCCAAAACCAACTCAATATTTTTACAAAACTGTTCCAAATTTGTATAAATGTATGGATGTATTGACCAATTTCATATGACGTCAGCATGGCTATTTAGGTCAGTGCGCGCGCTGCTTGGCTGCAGGACAACATCCGGTCACTGCAAACTCAATGGCTATGAGCTCAGAATATCCCAACTTTCACTATTATCTCTGTTTTTAATACTTTCAGAGAAAATTGCCCTTAAGTTAAATTAAATACTTCAGATCTTCCTCTTCAATCGCGCATTAATATATTTTTAATCGACTCAGTGAAAGCTTTTAAATTAATTTTGCTAAAATAAATGCTCTGCATAGACATAGCATTGCTGCAGCACAAATCAATGCAGTGTTTACCCTTCGCCGGTTAGTCAGCAAACTCAGTGCATTGTCAATGGTCATAAGCAATCTTCTTACAGAAAAAGTGAAAAATTTCTAAAACCACACAACCTAGAAACAAACTGATTGGAATACAGATAGAAAACATCTTTACCAAAAAGATTATATTAAATTGATACGGTTAGGGTTCTGGATTTCTATAAATTTTGAATAAAATCGACGTTTTGCCCTGCGCGTACCGGCGAACTGCCCGCGAAGGGTAAAATACGGCAATGCTATGTCTATATGGAGCATTTATTTTTGTAAAATAAATTTTAAAGCTTTCATTGGATCGATTAAAAATATCTTAATGCGCGATTGAAGAGGAAGATCTGAAGTATTTAATGTAACCCAAGAGCAATTTACGCTGAAAGTATTAAAAACAGAGATAATAGTGAAAGTTGGGATATTCTGAGTGTCAGTGCCAGTGCATTGTCAATGGCCGTGAGCAATCTTCATACAGAAAAAGTGAAATATCTCTAAAACTACACCACTTAGAAACAAACTGCTTGGTACACATATAGAAAACATATTCAACGAATAGATTATATTAAATTTATACGGTTAGGGTTGTGCATTTCTATTAATTTTTAATAAAATAAACGTTTTGCACTGCACGTACTGGCAAACTCAGTGGCAGTGTGCATTCGTTCTGCAGCCGAGCTGCGCGCGCATACACAATGTTTACAAACATTGAAATAGGTCTATTTTAATAGCTTAGCATACTAAATATTAGGAAATTTGCCCACGACCAAAGCAAGATTCACTATTGTGTCTGGTTACGTTGTACAGGAGGAGAGGACATGGATTCAACATTATAAAACAAACAGCTAGGTTTGATACAAGAAAATTCTTTTTTTCACTAAGAGTCGTGGGTGAGTGGAACAATTTATCATCAGACAGTGAGTGCTAATTCTGTGAAGACTCTTAAAGAACAGGCCCTATGTTAAAGAGAAGAGGGGGGTGGGGCACATTATAAGCCAAATACGGCTTCATGCCCCTTTATTGAAGACCACCAGCAGACAGGACAGTTTATATTCATAAATTACTGGTGGATTGATTGTGAACCATACATATTATATGCTTATTTGAACATACCCTAGTTGTAGTATCAACATTTTGTATTAGAATAGCTGAACTGACTAGATGTGTTGGCTCCAGTAATCCGTGCTTAGTATCACTGGGTTTTATGTTTGAGGTGACGATAGCATTGAATTATTAATAGTGTCAATATTGAGGTCTGCGATAGTTACACAGCTGGGTTTGTATATGGGATGAATGGTGGCGGGTGGGTGTGTTACGTAATAAGGTATGTTGGGTTCTTTCAATATAACTAGGATGAAGTTGGACGCTGGATGAAAATTGGGTACTGTGGCTCTTATTCAGACATGGCAACGTTTTTCTTTATTTTTGTCTTTAAACAAATTATTCATACATCGTTGTTGGTTGTTTTGATATTTGAAAATGCATTTGAAGTAGTTCTGACAACCAAAGAGCAATTTTGATAATCATCGAGATGTGTTGATATTTTCTTTTCGTGTAATTTGGGTGCAGTCATATTTCCTCCAGATGGCATGATAAGAAATTTGATGTATTATTTGATCATTTATTGTAAAAATGAATTCAAATAATTTATGAAAGTTATAGCCAAGTGAATTTTATTTACCTCTCCTCAAATTTTGATAAAGTTCACGCGGTTACAAAGTCATGTCGTTACATTTAAATTTTCTAGCTTCACGAAGGAAATCGCCATAGAATGGCTATAAAATGTCAAGTTCAAAATCTGGAAAATTGTTGAGACAGATAAATCCTTTACGCTCTACCTCACACCCCCCCCTCCCTCATACCATTCTTGGTAAAATTCCTCCTAACTATCAGTGGGTTATAGCCTTGGGGTCTCCAGAGTATCTGTGTTATGAACACCACCTCTGAGAATCCTGCAGCATATTAAATATGGCTGTCATGCCCGTCCCCTTTATTCCATTTGGCAAACAAATTCCCAGGACATCACCAGGTATGTCCATTCACCTGTTAATAAAAGTCTTTTTCACACACCCCCACTCTACTCTCAATCCGTAGACGGACTTGGCATTTCTGTTTTATTACTTAATCTAATTATAGTGAGTTTGTGCCGGTCCATAAAATGTCCACTACTCTCGTTTTTCGTTTTTTTCAGGTGGCTAATATGTCAGTACTTATTTTATTCTAACTACAGCGACTCAGTGAGTTTATACACACATCTGTTAAATGTCATGAACTCCAGTTTTTCAGGTGGCCAATATGTTGGTATTTTATTCTAACTATAGTGATTCAGTGAGTTTATGCAAGTCTGTAAAATGTCAGCTCTGGTTTTTCAGGTGGCCGAGATGTTGTTACTTATTCTAATTACATTGAGGTTATCTGCTTGCCCTTAAAATGTCAGGAACTCTGGTTTTTCAGGTGGCCAAGATGTCAGCGAACAACAGCGGGGAGGATGGCTTTGGGGAGACATTGGAGGAGACACTCTTTGATCTAATCCACAGGAATGAGCTGGATGCTGCCACCCTGCTTGTTGAACAGAGCGACGTCGATGTCAACCAGAGCAACCGGCGACAAAAGACAATGCTGGGACTGGCCGTCGAGCATGAGCACGTGCCCATGGTGTGCATGCTCCTCGGAAATGGCGCCAATATCAACCAGCCTAGCTTCTCTAGCATCGACTACTACTTCGAGACGCCGGTAGTGATAGCGGCGCGACTGCAACATGAAGAGCTGCTCAACATGTTTCTGGAAGGGAAGTGCGAGTTGGACAAGGTAGCTGCGAACAAGGCAGGCAAGTCGGCCTTACAGTGGGCTGCTTCGCACGGGAACCTGGACATGTGCAAAGTCCTGTACGAAGCTGGTGCAGACGTAAACTGGACGGGACCTTTCCTGCAAACGGCACTGCACTTTGCGACAATCTCCAGGTGGCCACCAGTTGTGGACTGGCTGCTCAAGATGGGTGCCAAGGTGACCTTGAATGGAGAGAAGCGGTCGCCGCTCCACATCGCCAGCGTCAAGGGCTACATTGACATAGTCAGGCACCTCGTCAAGTCTGGGTGCGAACTCGACTCGACTGATGCCTTTGGCTTCACGCCTTTCAGCCTAGCGTGCCTGCGCGGCCACTTGGAGATTGTGCAGTTCATCATGGAGCATGGGCAATCAACTGCCCAGTTCAACATGGAGGATGCGCTGCACCGGGCTGCCGAGTGCGGCCACCTTGGGGTGCTCGAGTTCCTCATCCAGAGCGGTGCCAATGTGAACTCGGTGAATGCTGACCATGAGTCTGCGCTGTCTATCGCAGCCCGTGGCCAGCCCATCTCTGTGGAGCTACTATTGGAGAAGAGGGCTGTCATCAATGTGGTCGACAAGCGTGGCTATAGTCCTCTGCAACACGCCATCCTCCGTGAGCAGATCGACGTCGCCATGTGCCTCATCAAGCATGGCTCCACCCTTCACTCATCCGTCGCCACCATCGACTCGCCTCTGCAGAGCAGCTATGCCATATCCAACCCGATGCTCATCAAGGCCCTCATCGAGGCCGGCTGCAGCCTCAGCTGCGAGAAGTGGTTCACGGCGCATGCAATCAAGACAAAGCTTCGAGAGTTGGACTTCCAGTACAACTCGCTGCGTTATCGCAAGTCCGTCGATTTGCAGCGGGACCTGTGGAACTGGGTGATGGGTGAGATTGGCAAGCCGCGGTCCCTGATGGAGGCAAGCCGCATTGCTGTCCGCTCTCGGCTGATGCAAGCCTGTGGCGGGCGGAGCATTTTGGCCAACATCCAAGAGCTGCCTCTTCCAACTGCGCTGAAAAAGTACATTGCACTGCAGGAAATCTTTCGGATCTGATTTTTGTTTGTTTTTTCGTTTAAGGAGTGGATATAATTGTTTACTGTACATACACATATGATATCCACTCCTTAATATATATATATATATATATGTGTGTAGCTTCCATATCTTAATTCTTATATATATGTGTGTGTGCGTGAGGGAATTGAGGTATGATAGCTAGTTTGGCAAGTATTGATAAAAATGTATCGGTTAAAAGTGGAAGTCAGCAAATAATGTATCAAAATGGTAGCTTATAGCCACCTGGGAGGATGTATGAAATGGTAGATCACCTGAGAATGCCGGTGTTTCCAAATAGTATTGTGATTCAAATTCCAAGAAGTACAGAGCTATTAAACGCGTGTGTATATATATAATGCATGCATTACTTTAATCTCGACGTATATATCGGGAAAATATCATTGAAAATAAAGAATGTATTTAATCTAACTACAGCAAAGAAGTGGTGCTCACGACAGTAAGTAGTGTTCCGGTTTTATTTATGTATGTTAAAGGGCATGTTGTGGATACTACTCTGTATTCAGTGGACAACTGCATCCAAGGTAATGTCCTGACATAGCATTAGCAAGTGGTGTCATCGGAGAGACATTTTGCACATTGAAACATCGTCCGCACGTGGCAGGTGTCCACACGCACGCACGCGCGCGCGCGCGCGCACACACACACACACACACACACACACACACACACACACACACACACACATACACACACACATACACATACACACACATACACACACACACATACACACACACACACACACACACACACACACACACACACACACACACACACACCAAACCACACACCAAACCACACCAAAGACGAGCTGTTAAACAGTAAGTCATCCTCGTGACTTGTTGCCACTCTTACCTTAGTTAGCCTCATGTATTTATCTATAAACGGTTGCTAGGACGTAAAACAACAACAAACAAATGAACATACCTATCAAAGAAAAAGAGCTAAAAAAATACCGGATTAGTCAAATGAAAAGGTTAAAGAATGGCTAGCTGCTATATCTAAGCTATGTTGCTGTCATGTCTGAGCATTAATTATGTATCAAATTTAGCGTTCTGTGCTGGCTGAAGTTCATTTTATTATATGTGCTATGCTGGGCACCATTTAGATTCACTGTATCACATGCAATAAACGTTATGATTGTGGGTGCCTTTGAAATGTATTAGCTGGTTGGAACCTGTGTTCAAGAATCATGATCTCGTTCCAGAAGTTCCTGTAAATTCATGCCCTATTAGTGTTTTGTCCGATAACCAGGATCTGGATAATTGATTAAAACGCAGCCCAACAATAAATTTGGTCTTCCAGTGGAATTATATTAATGCTAGTCGAGAGCAAGATTTTTTCTTCTAACTCATGGAAGAGTTGTGGCTGGAAGACAAGTGCTATGGGTGCCAAGCAATTCTGAATAATAAATAAAAGATGCTTACCGAAACAAACCATTTCTTGAGGATTTATGCTGCCTATCATGGATAAGTCTGAATAGACTTGTTTTCACCATTAGGCAGTTTGTCGATAGAAAGCCCGAGCCTCCACTTTTACCGACCCAAGGGTTTTTTAACATCCCACACCACAGAGACATGGTATGAGAGCAACCGGCCTTTGGTGACGCTGTAAGTTATACACAGTGGTGGAAATCCAAATTGGCACATGTGGGGGGGGGGGGGGATGGGGAATCGAACCACCTGCCTTCAGATTAGGAGTCCGACCTAGAAAAAAGTCACACTCTAACCACTCTGCCATAGAGAACACCACAATCCGTAGTAAACAAAAATAAGCTTGAATATATTTGGACAAAAAAGAAAAGCCGTGCTGATGTTATCATTGGTTTAACCATTTGTTTTGAATTTAACCCAGGGATGTGAATACAAATATTGATTGATTTCTTGTTAAACATATATTTCAACAACTGCTGGTAGTATATGACATAATTAACTGGAGTGAATAGCTTATTTAACTACTCATTTAAATACTTTTGGTAGGGACTTAGATATTCTTCTAGATTGATCTTCCATTGTGGTAGTGCAGACGGAAGCACACAAAGACCGGCATCACGGACGCAACTATTGCCATAATAAGAGTAGACAATGAACTGTCAAGTGTTTCAGTGAGAGGTTTAGAGATGGTTTGCTTCTGCTGTCTGATCTTTTCTAGTGCCTATATTTACGCCACTACATGTGTAAGCATATTGTGTGATATTTCAACCGACTTTAGAAAGTATAACCGAATAGCATGGACATGACAGTTACTGTTGTAGTACTAGACTGGTTGTCAAATATTTATGTACAGTAATAGGTTAGCTTACTCTAGACTTCTGTTCGATTATCTTGCGCAAGTATCTATTTAGTTATTTAAAGCTACATAGTCCGAAACAATTATCAAGTTTTGAAAAGTAACACGCTTATCTAGGTTTAATAGATCCAACTTAGATACTGGTGTACTTAATAAAGGCCCTGTCACACAACGACGTCAACGTAGAGAGAACGTGAAGAACGTTGAACTTTTCGGCATAGTATGCAAATTTGGGCACAAGTTGAACGTGGATGCAGCATAGTGGACGAGAGCGTAACGTCGGTAAAGCGTAGTGATACCGTCATTCAACGAGAGAGGACAACGTCATTACGCTAACGGAACGTTATGAACGTTATTCCATCGCCAGAAGAACATTACGTGATTTTACATACGTCATGAGACGTTGAATGTACGTTGAATGCACGTTCTCCTGACATTCCCATTACGCCCCGTGGGCATTTGCACTCGGTTTAATGTGGGTCAACGTAGTGGAACGTAGTTGAACGTAGTGAGCAGCATTGGAATAACGTCCGTTTAACGTCATTGACGTTCACTGAACGTGAACAGAACGTACGGCGAACGTAAACCCTTACGTTCGAGCTACGTCGAAAGTTTTGAACATGTCCAAAACCTTGACGTAACTCGACGTAATGTGACGTAGCTCGACGTCATCATGACGTAACCCAACGTAATGACGAAAAATGACCACGTTAGGCTCACGTTGGCTCGTTACGTCGTAGTGTGACAGGGGTATAACCATTTGTTGCTATATGGAACCGTTTACTATGTCAATTTAATAGAACCTGTTACTGCTGAAGCATATGGTGTCAGAATTTTGACATGCATGACAAAATTAGTTTGGCATGTTTTCACTTAAAATATCTCAAAACTTAGCCTTTGATAGTAAGTTACCTCAAACTAAAGTAGGGTATCTTGTCGCGATCAACTTAATATATTTATCCCCCAAAATGTCATTCAAACCCATCGGACTGTACAACTCTAACTAATGAACAGGTGTCGTATATCATATTTTAAAGCTGGTCCTTTTTCAATTACTATTTTCAGGTTTAGTTAACAGGTTTTTGTTATTATTTTTAAAATTATGAAATGTATGTATATCTTTGAATTTTCACTCAGATATCACAAAGTTTAGGTCTTCTTCAGGCGTGTCCTCTCTGCTACCCTCAAGGATGGTAACATCTCTTTAGTAAGAACTGACACTAATTCGAACCCGAGGTTCAAGTTTCATTTCCTTCACTCATCCATCCTTCGACCCCCCCCCCCTTCTCACGCGCACACTAGGAATCAAACACGGCCTGTTAGTTAAGATGAAAACTTTGTCGTGTATCGCTGCTATATAATATCATGTGTACCTATTTCCAAAACAGAATATTTCTTTTATATATTTTGAAATCGACATTATGACCTGAATATTATGAAAACATGTATACTATCATGCCAATATTGTTGACTGGAATCACTTTTGAATAAATGAATTGGTATAGTAACCTAGTTTTAAAGTTAATGGGAAATCTTTTTTTTAAACAATCCAATTTATTTTTATCATCCATGAGATGAGCAAGAATGTGACTTTGGGAGTTGGCGATTCTCACAAATACTTTAACCATTCAATGCAGTGAAAGAAACCAGCATTTGTAATTTAAATGAAAGGAGAGAGTCACCTCGAACAGATCAAGTCGGGGGGTTAGTTTAGCTAACCTAACTTCTCAGTCAGCATTGTTCACACCTTTCGCTGATACCATACTCACAGGACACAGTAAAGATTTGGGGACAGCAGCTTGGATGGTCAAATAAACACATGGTGTGGTGAGAAGAAGTTGACGCTAAATACAGGCAAAACTGAACATGTGATCTGTGGAACCAGAACCAAAACCAAAATGGCGGATTGTCTTTTATTAATAGGTACTGCACACAAAGAATGATTGCCGATGTTGACTGGTCATTGGACAAATAAGGAGACATGCTCTCAGCACACTATCCCTCTTTGAACGTTGTGTGTTGCAGGTTAGTGTGTCAGAGCTAAAAAATAACTACTTTCACAGTAAAGTACAGGTCACTAGCTTTAGTTTCGTATCCACTATGGCCTATTTCTGGTGGGGAACCCACCCCCACCCCCCAAATCGGAGGTTTGAAAACTTTGGAACCGATTTACTATTATTATATATATTTGTAATTAGAATGATGAGATCTTTCTAGCTGTACCATTTGCAAATTAACTTCATAAAAAGAAATGAAAATCAGGTTGGAGTACCTACTAGTAAAACTGAAGATAGGCAGAGCTGCGGTAGAGATCAGAACTGGACTGCTTCAATATGTCAGGAGAGACGTATCCATCTACTATCACTCATGTATAACTAGTATAAGAGGGACAGAGATCCATTCTACACAGGTCAAGCTGACAGACACTAGGATGCCCCCTGCCTTTCTTGCCCCCTTCTTCCCGATCCTTGCCCCCCCAACCCCCAACCCCCAACCCCCAACCCCACTCCCGCTCCAATAGTTCTATCAACATCCAAACTCTCTCTCTTCATACCCCCCCCCCCCATGTGCATCCAACTGCCCACTGCCTACCTACTATCTAATCCTAAGACCTGTATAGTGCACTACCAACAGCTACCCAACTCCAGACCTCTGTGTTCTGCCGTATTTGTTACGGAATCGAACACTGAATAGAGAAATAGGGATTTGTTTGTTGCGAGAGGCTTTTTTTTTCACTACCAAATTTGTCCAGTTTATACAACTCTTTCGACTAGTAGTAGTATACCAATGCTGCAAGTGGATCATCACTTTGCAATAATTAATCAACAAATTAATTGATCGGACACTGTACCTTAAAATGCCATGTCATATTAAACCTGTGGTGTTTAGCAATTCTGCCTGCATGCCGAAATTAATTTGGCATGTTCTCACTTCAAATATATCTCCAAAGTTAACCAATTCAAATGGTTAGCGTTTTTTTGGTTGTGTGATACATGGAAAGTTGGCCTGTGAATATTATGTAATTGTTTATTTTTCACGGTAAATGTGTTACTGAAAGTCATTCAAGAATACGGAAAATAACTTTGGATGCACAAGTCTATCTATACCTTATAATTATATACTTGATAGTTTATTCATCATGAAAATATGTAACTAGCTGCTAGTATCTATGGTTGGAAGACCAGTGCATCAGCACTGACAACTAATGTTATTTTGAAGAATAAAACTATATTTAAGCCCCCCCCCCCTCACACACTCCCCCCAATTGTACGGATGATTTAAAGATAAATGGTGCGTGTTCGGGGGAGGGTGGGGGGGGGGGGGTCATAACTGCTAAAACATAAAAGGATTGTCAAAGTTGCTTCTTACAGATGTACATTATTTTTATTGGCATATAAGTATATTAAATACTCTCCTGTATAGCTTCTGTGTTGTAGTTACTTGCTGAAGACGCACTACATCTGCTGGTCATGATCACTGACATTATTTTAATTTGATTTAATAATTTAGAAAAGTCGGGGTCGATAAGTCAATTATCTTTCTGATCAGTGTTTATTTTTTGTAAACTTGTTAATTCATTTAGAAAACTTTAACAAACATGAGCCACCCGAGCCATTGTTCCGTTTTTTTGTGTTTTTGTTTCTTCCTTAAATTAAAACGTAAATCTGCTGATAAAAGTTTGGGGGCGGGGGTGGGGCTGCTGAAGTACGATTGGCTGCTGAAATGGAATGAATGCATTTTAAAGGTTTTTTCAATTACTATTTTAATCCCTGAAAACTATAGTATATTGTAGGGTGCCCAAAATGGCCCCCCTTCGGTATTGGTAGTGCTATGTTTGTAATATATGCATGCATACTTATTGTTGGGGCTTTACCTCCTAGCAAAGTCTAAGGTAAATTCAGGACGGGTACCGACTTGCGAACTCATGCTGAGTTATAGTGTGCCCTGCTGGGCGACGAACCGCCAGCACCATGACCCGATATCCCACTCAGTCACATCCAGATAATGAGCAAACCAGTCCTTGCCCTATTTTACAAATACTGAGCAAGGCTAGGTAGTGACAAAATATCAATTTTGTATGTTATCGGTTCGACTCGGTCGGGGTTCGAACTCACGACCTCCCACATCTGAAGCCATCTAGCGATCGCCAATTAAGCCATCCCGTCTGGTCACGCATACACATGAAGCTTATCTCAAGGGAATGAGGACATGGATGTTGATTTTCAGGTAACCGTTGCCTAGTGACTACCAAACAGCAATCCATAGGCTTTCGAATTTTATAGGGAACACATTTTGGGTTCTGTGCCCAGGGTTCATGTTAACCCATCAGCAATAAGTTTTTTGGTTCTGTGATGGTAGTGAGAAATGGCCTGCCACTTACGTGAAACACAATTTTGGTATGACACCTTAGTGCAAACAATCATGAAATCATATACAGTAAAACCTCTCTAACCGACAACCTCCAAAGATCGACTACTCCCCTATATCGATCGCCTTGTTTGGGTCCCAAAAATACCAGTTGCAATATTCTAACTCCCTAAATCGACCAGCTCCCTAAATCGACCACTTAAAGTCGGTTCTAAGCTCGGTCGATTTAGAGAGGTTTTATTATAGGTACCACCCTCAAATAAACACCCTGATGCTGGTGCCATTTGATGGGAACTACCTTTTGTATTTTGACTAGTTCTAATAATACCTCACAAATTGCTGGGTTTACTAACTTAAGGCCCTGTCACATTACAACGCATCTCGCAAGCGTGTGGCCAGTGTGTAAAATCACTTTTTTTACGCTGAGAAGCATTTAACTTTTCGGCGCGGGGGGCAAAGTTGGACATATACATAGCGTATGGCTAACATGCTTCCGTGCGAAAAACGCTCGAATTACACTCACGGTACATTCGCAGAATGCCGGTGAACATTATATACGTTATTCGATCGCCAGAGCTATGCCATGTACGTTACATACGTCAAGACACGCTGGAGAACCGCTAAACGTACATTAGACATACATTATTCATACGTTGTCAGTATGCGGACTGTACGTTCCCACTGCTTTTAATGTAGGTCAACATAGTGCAATGTAGTGAACGTTTCTCTAATGTACATCGACGTACGCCCAATGTATACATAACATACGGCCGACGTAAAATCATGTCGTACGTCGAAAGTTTTGTGCACGCACACAACTTTGCTGACGCACAATGCCGTATCTCGACGAACATCGATGTACATTAACGTATACCAATGCATGCCTAATGCACGCATAATGACGTATCCCGACGTAGCTCACAAAAATCATATACGTTGGTGCGATGCGTCGTAATGTGACAGCCCCTTAAGCAATATGTGAGCCACTGGCATGAACTGTTGGTGCCAGTGTGACCGTAGATTTGATGGAGTAAAGCTAAGATTCCATATATGTGGTACGTGAATACAAATGCAACAAAAAATGGAAAAGCATGTAAATGCACAGTAGTGCTTCCATATGTCCGGATGCAAATGCGGCAAGTGGATCGATCGATGTGAATGTGAATGCTGCTCCATTTGCCAGGAACTTTGACTTTCCTTCACAAATTTGGAGCAAGAAAGACCTTAAATGGCTTGCCGCACACCGCGTGTATGGAATCTTGTTTGCTGTTGAGTTGGTGAAGCAAAGAACAGATATTTTGGTGGTGTAATCGGTAATTGACAGGGTATGTCTTATGTGGATGTATCCATTATGGATATCAAACCAGATTCGGCTCCTTTGCTGTTTCATTCGGTTTGATATCGACCCACGGTAGTTATGTCCTGGGTCCTGAATCTCAAAAGAATACTGTTAAGTATACATGTGCACACTTTACCCAGATCCCTACACATGTTGAACTGCTGCTGGTAATAGGGATATGGGAGGCTATCTGCATGACCCCCCGACCTCCCCCACCCCTGGCTCCCAACCTCAGATATCTGTTTTCGGACAGGATGTGAATCGGTAAAGTGCAGGCTTCCCATGTGGAAGGTTGGGAGTTCAGTTCACGGTCGAGTCAAACCAGTGACGTACAAAATTAATACCGTTCGCTACCCAGCCTGGATGCTGGCATTATTAGGATAGGGCAAGGACTGGTTAATTCACTATCAGGATAATGTTACTGAGTGGGAAATTGGGTCATGGTGCTGGCAGCATGGTCTCCCAGTTGGACAGCACTATGAAGACGCCATGAGTGCACACTGTCACAAGTCGGTAGGCCCCTACCTCTCCTGACCTTCCATGTTGCCAAGATTTAAAACGCAAACAAACATATATTTTCGATATTTTGTTCGATCCAGACTAGCTTTTGCATACATGCGAGTGACTATTGAAAATTGTTTGAGAATGACTTTAAATGTAAGCAATAGGGGGAGGTGTGAATATATATCTCGGTGCAGTCAATAAATTAGTAGGCTGATTCCTTAGTAAATATACCTTTTAATTTCTCGTCATGAAGTAACTTTTGTTGCTGGCATGCCATTCAATCACTGTCACCCCATATCTCATATATAGGGCCGACACCTTATTTACATCTGCATAATCTGATAAAACCATAACATTTTCGAAGCCAAAGCATTTATTTAGGTTTTACATGTAGTAACAAGTTTATAACTAGAACAAAGAACCTATTAAAGTTCTGCTTCACCATTACGTTTAATCTTACAAATATGTGAGGCTTCATTTCTTAGTCTGGATCTAATTACTCAATTTCTGGATGCGGAGATCCTATTCCTAACTACTTTTGCGCCTGTTGGAGGCGGTGACTTACCTTACACTGCAATCAGCGAATCCACAAGACAACAATAGCCGTACTCGTGGAACAATAAGATAGTCGTGTATAACCACTGGGTTGTTTTGACATGGTTCTGCTTTTTACGTTTCGAAATAAAATACCTCAATACATGAACTGTGCTTCTTGCATTGTGTCACTAGTTTCTCAGATTAATATTTGGCATAGATTAACAAATATATACATACTAGGTTTAGAATTGATTGTGTAAGTAGTTATTTGTACAAGGTCGGCCTACTACTTGCAAAAACCAGTCGTGGTGGCTGAATGGGTAGAGCGCAGGTTTTACTTCCCGTGTGGAAGGTTGGGTGTTCAATTTCTGATTGAGTCAAACCAATAACAGAAAGTTGATACTTATCGCTACCTAGCCTGGCGCTGAGCAGTACTAGAATATGGCAAGGAGTGGTTAGTTCAGTATTAGGATAATGTGTTTGAGAGGGAAATGGATCATGGCCCCGGTGGCCAATGAGATAGCTCTATAAAGTTGCCATGAGTGGACACGGGTCACAAGTCGATACCCATCCTGATATGATATTCGATGTTGCCAGGGTGTAAAACTCCAACAAACGAACTACTTGCAAAAGGAACCACCCGGATCCAGCTGCAGTTGAGACTAGCAAGTATGCAGGGGTCTCCATGGCTACGTTTGTCAAGTGTGACTTTTGGAACTTGCTGATTTTTTTCACCAATGTGGGCTAGTACTATCTTAGTACGCATTGCACTAGTTACTCCCGCAGCAGTCTCCAGGATAGGGTTGCTAGGCAACCCTATAGAAAAAGTGTCCAAAGGGTTGGTTACGGACATAATTAGATGTTTTTGCTATCTAAGGTGCTAAAAATATAGTTCTAATGTTTATGAATCATACATAACCCACTAGGTTAGGAGTGGAGAATTGATTAAATCATGTAGATTAATGGGTGCTATGCAACAAAAAAGTGTCAATTGCTCCAAGTTATGAGCATAATAAAATTACAAAATGTACAGCCATTATGGCGGCTACACGCATGATGGCAGCCACTGCTGGGTAGTTGAACTCTGATATCACAAACACCTTTTCATTAAATGCTTCCCAAATATATTCTAGCGGACAACAAAAAACTCACCAGACTAAGGTTGGCCTACAGTTGTTTAGTTTCTAAACATTGCAATAAATTCCAAGACCCTTACTGTAATTCATTATTAGAATTAGTTTTGCACCACAGTGCCAAAGTTTTATGGCAACTTTTGATAGTTAAACGTAAGCTTTCTTGAAAAAAAGAGCCAGCTAGGCCAGAGAGATACCTCTGTAGTTTCACTAGGTAAAATCCTAACACCTGGAAAAAGAACCCTTTCTAATGTAGTTTGTATGTGTGTTTGAAAGATTCATCAAGAAAGCATCCAACAATATTTATCAACTAACTACGCAGAGAACCCGAAGGACCAATTCGGGTTGAGCGGAAAATAACTCGGAAGCAATATATTCAGAGTGGGCAATATCTTTTATTTGTTACACTGACCTATAAAATGGCTTTAGCAAATATTAGGTCCAAGAAAATACTCGATATCAAATGCATACAGTCAACCTTCGTTAAACCGGACTACCTTGTTCCCAGCACCCAATGTCAGATTCGTGAGATTGTCGGATTACAGAGATAAAAATGAATTGATGTAAATCTATTTTGTGGATATTTTGGTCAGATAGCTAGATTTCCGGTTTCAGAGTCAGGTTAGCTGACGCGAGCTGATTGCATATATGATTCCCTCCACATGAAGAATGCCATGTGTATTTTATATGAATGAAATGACAAAAATCTATTTTTGGATATTTTGTTCAGATAGCTAGATTTCGGGTTTCAAACAGAGTCAGGTTAACTAACGCGAGCTGATTGCATATATGATTTCCTCCACATGAAGAATGCCATGTGTATTTTATATGAATGAAATGACAAATCTATTTTGTGGATATTTTGGTAAGATAGCTAGATTTCCGGTTTCAAACAGTCTGGTTAACTAATGCGAGCTGATTGCATGTATGATTCCCTCCACATGAAGAAGGCCATGTGTATTTTATATTTTGACATAACACGTGTAAATACAGCACATGTTACAATGGATGGTTTATGATCGAACACTCCCACAAGGAGTACATACAAATGACAATAGCCATGCTGCCTGACCAATTAATTTACATCATATTTGCATCTATTTCCAAAGACTCAGTTCAACTCCCATTCACCCTATTCACACGCGACCTAATTAGGCATCAGAACGAGGCTGAGTAAGCGTCGGTATTGGAAATGGCCATAAGACACTACTGTGTGCCGATGTGTATGAACTACTACATAAATTAAAGGAGTAAAATTTGAAGATATTAACTTTTGAAACTATCATAATGATTTTTGCTTACCTTTTTTCTATTTATTGGTCAATTTTCATGAAAACTGAGTGATGATCAGATGCATTTCAGTAGACAATGTCAACAAAGTCACTCACCTTGGCTGCCAACCTTTCCTTAAATTCAAAATTGCATAACTTTCTTAATATAGATATATTTAAAAAATATATTTTAACCCTTTTAAAGCTTTTATTAATTTGTAATTACTAAGACTAATTGTTTAACTGTGTTGCACAGATAGCAATGCTGACAGTGCTGCATTACATGATACCACCATAACTATGCAGACTTGAAGTTGACAGTCACATTGTAGTTAAAGAATAGGAAAAATCACCATGCAAGGGTCACCCAATCTTCGTGAAAATTGGCCAATAGATAGAAAACAGGTATGCAAAGATGAATATGTTACTTTCCAAAATGAATACCTTCAAATTTGAGTGATTTTGAGAGGTTTTGGTCGACAAAAAAGTGTTCACATTAATTTACATACAGCGGTGCCTCGCAGACGTGTAAGTGCCCTCGGTCTGGTTTCAACATGGCCACGGCGTGAATAGGGTGAATTGCGTGCTGGAAGTCTTTGGAGTGGTTTAATGTTTTACGACATTCTAACACCAATAAATGAGGCTTGCTATGTGACACAAAGTGTCAACAGTCAAATTCAACTTCCACAAACTTGAGGAAACGCATATGAACCATGATTAGTATCAGTGTATTGTCATTCTAATGATAGTATTTCACAGGGTTAGCTGCTAGCATTTGCTCGGGAGTTGCATTTTACGACATGCATATATTTAATATATAAATGTAATGACGATACAATACAAACCGTTACCGTATACTTTCTGACAAGCGTGTATGCGACAATAAAGGCCATAAACAGGTCTCCACTGAACACTAATATCCGCACATTTACACTATTCACAACAATATTATAATACAACACACATTGCATAAAAAGGCTAACAAATATCTGCATCGGTGTTGAAATTCAATCCAACCATATTGGTCACGACACACAAACCCAGATATCTTCTGGATCTGAGTGTGTCAAATAAGTTGATGCAACATTACGACGTGTTCATGTCGAGGTAGTCTCGCTGTGGTTGTAGCTACCTATCTGTAATTCACCTCCGTTCTGTTGCTAACAAGAGACCTTGGGTTATGTGCTATGTGTGGGTGGGTGGGGGTGGGGGAATTCGTAGACTAGCGGAAATCCAGCTGTCAGATCTATAACTGTTATCCGATCCCACACCCAGTATGATTACCCGCAACAAGTGTTCACTGTCAAATATGTATTCCTGTCAAATATAACTGTTTAGGCGCTGTTTTCACTCACGCGCACGCACACACACACAGTATGTGGGTGGGGGGAGAGAAAGCAAATTCCTTATGATTATTATTCATTAAAACATAATCCGTATGAACATATGCGAATTGCATGGGCTACCATTCCACTCCTACCAACCCCAGTGAATATGTGTATGTCCGGTATTGAGGGAATGTATGTAAATTGTAAAGTAGCGCCTGCCTTCACCGACTCCTGTGATCAGCGATCTCCTGCCATGCGCGAACAATTTTGTTTATCTACATTGCATCATTGGATTATCCCTCGATCCTGGATGTGAGTTTTTCCTTGAAGACGGGTATTATTGTGGGTGTGTGTGTATGTGTGCGCGTGTGTGTATGGTGACTGATCCTACTTACACACAAACTATCTTAACCATAATTTCTTAATTATATTTTCTAGGATTGGACAAACCAACTTGCCGTTCACAGATGGTGACCCATCACACTAACACACATGTTAGGCACATGCATAATTCCAGCTAGTATGGTAGGCTTCAAAGCGATCCTAATGCAAATCTTTTAGATCTTCAACATGGAACTCTCTTAGCCATTCTATATACCCGTTTATAACACACGCTTTAACCCGGTACAGGTAAATACGAAACTAATTGTTTTAGACAAAATTTCATGTAGGCCATACATACCATATGAATTAGTTCAAACGTGAGCCTCTAAAAGTAAAATATATGGAGTAGATTTGTGTTCACGGAAATGGGGGTAAGATCCGGTAGGGGAATTCAAAAGAAAAACACCACTTAACACATTCTACAGTAAGGGGGGGGGGGGTATATTTATATAGTGGGCTACCATTCACTCATCTACATCACACAATATCGCCAAAGACTACCGTAAAATGGTAGGGCTTTCTTAGTTTCTTTGTAAACCGCTAGGGGATGACTTCACATAACGCAGCACTCACGAGGTTCACTCAGTCCTCATGAGGTGTACTGGTGATGTACATTCAGTTCTCACAAGGTGCATTTAAAACTCATGAAGTACACTAAGTACTCATATGGTACAATTAGTAGTCATGAGGTAGCCTACACGCAGCTGATAAAAATAGCGGGGGGGGGGGGGGAGGGGAATAGGTTAACCATAATTTGTTCAACACTTTACAGCCCTTACGGTAGGCCTATAGTATACCTTTTCGAAATTTAAACAGAATGTTCAGATTTTCCTCGCACACCTCATTGGTACCACCTCTGAATTCATTAACACAAATAAATGAGCAAATGAGCCAGATGCACACCAAACTAGGGTGCTGAAATAATGACGTCTCATCAACAGGTCACCTAAGAAATGTCCACACGGTGCTTGCATACATGACATTTGCCAGTTGTACCATTTGTGGCAATAACAAATAGAAAGGGGCATGTAGTGTTCATCGTTAAACTCCCCACACATAATAGTACTATTGTAGCACACAACAGTGCTCTTGACAGTTCTTAAAATAGGCGCTTCATAATAATCACTCATCCGGAACACTTACACTCAGCTACGGTCGTGCCTGCTAAGTATTGCATAGATAAAAGATTCACCCTGTACTTCCAGTACAGGGGTGAACGACAACATAGTCTAAATATGGGCAAAAATAGCTTTATGTATGGAACAAGAAGTAGAATGCCTGGCACCAGTGTCAAATGGTTACTTATATCAGCACAGAGTTGGTGAAATGGGAGAGAATGCAAAAAGACAAGATGGCGGCCAGAGAACGCCGTCGATTTCACTTTTAAATTGCATTAAAGTATGTTTTATTATATTTTCCAACTCAAAAGTAGCGGGTAAATATGAAGACATATACAAAGAATAAATGTTGCTTCTTAGATTGTGAAATTAGGCTCTCATAAAGACTCATTTCATTAGCCCGATTTTTCGACTGTTTTTATATAAGGCTGGTCTTCACCCGTGTACTACAAGTACCGGGTGAATCTTTTATCTAAGTATTGCAATGAACATGAATGTGAACCTTTATATCTGCAGCAGAATGAGGATGACCCAGAAGTGGAAGAAAATCTAGGTGACACCCCTGTAACTAAAGCGCAGTGTAGCATTTTAAACAGTGCCAAAATGAAGTTGTAATCATCTTTGGTTTTATTACTTTGATGTACAGAATGTCAATAACTATAGTCGGTACCAAACATTGTCCCTTCTTGGCTAGATAAAAGATTCACCCCTACCAAGAGTAGAGGTGAATGATAACTATGTCTAAATCCGAGCAAAAACTGCTTCAAATAGGAATTAACTGTGGAGGTAGTGGTTCCAATGTGTAGTATTGATCTATTCTGCAGTAGAGTGGGTCAAATGGCAGAGAATGCAAACATACAACATGGCAGCTCCAGAATGCTCTCAATTCGAGTTTTCAAGTCTATTAATCTACATTTAATAGATTCTTTATTCAAAAGTAGCACGTAAATATAAATATGTATGTGAAAAATATATTTTGGTTCTTCAATTAAGAATTCATTTGATCATTTCCGTTACCAAGTCTCTCAAAGCTTTGTCTAATAGAGGGAGTGCATGTGACATCAGCAGTCAGTGGCCAGCTATCTTGGATTACGAGCACCCTCCCTAGCCATGTTGTGAATGCATGCAGATGCAGATGCAGTAAACCAGAGTTTTCTTGTGTTCTGGGAGGTCCTGTGCAGTTTACATCCAATGTGTTTACTTACAGCACTTTAGCAACAACTTCTGAGGCCAAACTGCTCAAAACAGTGACAAATAAACCAACAAATCAGTGAATAAGCACAATGTAGGCAGTTGCAAGCCTTCTGTATGTAATTCAATATGGCCACCAAAAGTTGTCTTGTGACGTCATTACACCCCCTCTATGGGCCGTTTTGCCTTGTTTCAGAAACGGGGCTGGGGGGATAACTACTTATTGGCCCGACAACAAACAAAGTCTATTCCCGCGCCTCCTCGACTCAGCTTCTGGTATTGTTTATTGACGCTAGGTGGCGCCACATCGGCGAAATGACCCTATTTAGAAAATTGAAGAATCCAACGAATTCGGCTATTTTAGTCGCTGGTCAATCCAAATTAAACTATTAAAATACCAAAATTCTGACGGCTTCTGTTATCTGCGTCACACAAAAGGTGTCTATTACAACTGCAAACATCGTCCAAGTAGGAAAACGACAGTGGGACTACGTGGCGACAGCTGGCGCCCTCTAGCGGTTCGCATTAACACTGCGACTCGTTGAGGTGCACTATGGAACTCTCCACCTCCTCGGTGGCCGGGTAGTCAATGGAGTATTTGAGGCACAGTTCGCGCGTCTCTCCCGGGGCGATCTCCAGGTCCCACTCAACGTTGTTGAGCTTGTTCAGCCGGACAGGCTTGGACCGGTCGTACTTCTCAGGATGTTTGATCACCGGCTCTTGAAGCAGCACCTGAATACGTGGAGAAAGTTGCCGTTTGGTGAACTACAGATGGACTGTCTCACCTTTTGTACACTTTTAAGAATTGTGCCATTGTAATTTAACTCGGACTTCCCTATTCTGTGACACAAATACATGATTATAAGCTTTTACATTCTGCCTATAAGTGATGGTTAAATAACAATGTGACAGAATAAGTTTTAAACACTTCTCGTCGCGAACATCTTTTCAAGATAGCATTTGTTACAGCATGGCCTTTATGGCAACATAGCATAAAATCACCACTACTTATGATATAATACATTTATATAACATCATATGATATATTAAAAAAAATCTAAATCACAAAAATTATGTTTATATACACACATATGTAATATATTTATATAATACTCATATATCAAATACACAAAAAGATTAATTTGGAAGCTTTTATAACTGAATAACACATAGCATACATAATAGTTGATGTGTTTGTTAAATTTCTTACAAATCTCTAAAAGGTCAAATTAAAAAGGATCCTACTGTGCATGACTCGATTCCTACAAATGAAAAAAAAACACCCCAAAACTTACGCACATAACGCCTAAAACTTTGATTATAACTCGTCGAATTTCCAGGCGGGACACACCAATCATGAGGTGAACTCAGTCCTCATTAGGTACTCTCAGTCCTCATGAGGTACACTTAGTCCTCACGAGGTGTACTGATGATGTACACTCAGTAATCACAAGGTACACTTAGTAGGCCTACTCTGCCTACCTTGATCTTTTCCTCGGTGGAGATGGGCACCTGGTCGACGACCATGATGCGGAGTGGCTCCGGATGGGTGTTCTTCACCTCGATGGCCTGGCGGTAGGTGACGGACACCGACTTGGTGACGAGGCCGGCCGACTCGCGCATCTTGTGTACTGGGTGGTAGAGCACGCGCACGCCCGGGTCCACACCCAGCGAGCAGGTGAAGTCCTCCGAAGGACTCACCGCCTTCAGCTCCGCCTGTTGCAACAGTAGACAGTGCATAGTTGCAAAGATGCCAACATTGTGTGACAACAAAATAGGAAGATTTTAACATCTTATTAGGAAGATAAGTTTTTGTGCGGCAACATGCAGCTCGACAATCGGACATATATCATGACATAGTATAACCATACGATATATAATATGTATATAAGTATATTATATACTTTTTCATACAAATTCCACCATGTGTCTATGTGTCAGTTTTTAGGCTATGCTTGCCACTTTGAGCTGCTGATCTCTTTAAGCTGCTGTAAGTAGCTGATTTTTTCTGTGAGAGTGAAGATTTACACATGGAATCGTAATATCGGATGAGAGTAGCCATAATTGGAAGTTTTCCTACTAAATCTGAGCAGTTGGCATCTCTGCGGTTGTTGTTGTTGTTTTACGTCCTAGAACATCTAAGTTCATATCAGGACGGGTGCCAACTTGTGACAGTGCGCACTCATGGTAACTTTATAGTGCTGCCCCACTGAGAGACAAAGCCGCTGGCTGGCACCATAACCTGATATCCCACACACTCACATTATCCTGATACTGTGCTAACCAGTCCTTGTCCTATCCTATTAATGCCGAGCGCCAGGCTAGGTAGCAACAAGTATCAATTTTTATAAGTTATTGGTTTGACTCGAATCGAACTCCAATCATTCTGCACGGGAGACCTGCGCTCTACCGATTCGGCCACCACGTCCAGTACAGCACACGGTCAGAGAGGCAAGGGCCTGTGGTATGGCATGAATGGCACCGCACCACTTGAAGAGGGGAGGGAAGCGCCACTGAGCAGTTTCTATTAAAGACAATTTTCACGTGGTGCCATAATTTGTCAATTAAAAGAGGGCGCAGTTTCAGTGTTTTCCATAGCAGCTGCCTACAACCTGAAATTACGAATATACATTTAAATAATATATATATATATCTATATATATATATATATATATATATATATATATATATATATGTGATGTACATGTGTGTACGCTCTAGGTACTATAGAGCGTTATATTCCATCACCGAAAAAAAACCTGTGTACCACCTGAAAACCCCAAGCTAGGCCTCTGCATAGGCACCATTTTCCATAGATAGGCCATTAGTGGTGGTGGTGGTGGTGGTGGTGGTGGTGGTGGTGGTGGTGGGTAGGGGTGGTGAGAACGTTAGCCATTTGTAATAAAAGTTACTTAAAACTAAAGCCCCTGTAACACCTCGCCGGATTGAGGAAACGGAAAGAAACCGAACAAAGTCCATTGATATCCATCAAAGTTTGGTTTGTGTCTGTTGCACATCCGTTGATATCCGTCCCGATCCAGTACAAGTTTTGAACATGCACAAAACTTGGAACGGATGACACTGGATTGACATCTACGGTTCTTGTCCAGTTTGAGTTTCTTCCGTCCGTTGGATATCCGTTCATATCCATTTCATGTGCGTTCGTCCGGTGGCCTTTGACCCGATATCGCAATATTTTGACACATTTTAATACATTTTGATACTTATCACGCCCGAACACCACCGGATTAGACAATTCTGTCCATTGCTCAATCCGGCGAGGTATGACAGGGGCTTAAAGTTAGGTCTGCTACAAGAATCAATCTAACATCATCTCAACAAACAAAAAAAAACAAAAAAAAAAAAAAAAGAGGCAAAAACTCAAAAGCATCGCACTAGGCAACTTTAAGTTATTGGTTTTTACTTGGCCGGGATTCGAGCCCAGGAGTTCGCCCTACCTTCGCTATGAAGCTGTTGTCCAGGAAGATATTGGTCGGGCCGGCGAGCAGTGCGTACGGGGAGGTGTTCTTGACCTTGGCCTTGAGGTAGGCGTGGGCGGCGCGCTTAGGCACAGTTTCGTATTCGAACGTGGGTTTCAGGTCGATGATGGCGACGGACACCTTGTGGGGCATGTTGTCAGACGGGATACTCGAGCGCCGTGTGATTTCATACATGGTGCTCGTGATGCTCTCCTTCACCTGGGGGGTGAGTAGTAGTCGGTTATCACTTGTTTCCAAATTGGTAGAAATGTATGAATGAACTATATATTTATATATATAATATATATATATATAGAAAGTTAGACTTTTGCTTCACAATAACTAGTTTCAAAATAGTTATATATATATATATATAGTATATAGTGTATATATGTAGTACATATATACACACACAGAAACACTAAGTCTTGTTTCCAAATGATTATAATGTAGAAATGACTATAGAGAGTTGAGAGTTGGAATTTTGTTTCAAAACAGGGCGTTAAAAAAAATATATATATAGTTATCTATAGATATATATATATAATGCATTATCTGAAGCATTGAAGATAGTGCCCATTAAGAAGCTAATAAATTCAAACACATGTAAGAATACAATTCTGTATATATATATATAAGGTTCGCTACAATAAGGTTTAAAGCTTTAATAAAGTAAAAGAGAAACCCGATATGACAGTTAACTCTGGTTAATATGTGATAATAATTGTGTTATAACAGTCGTGTTATTTTTTTTTTTATACAAATTAACATATTACTTCTTTAAAAAAAAACCAACAAATTTATGACAAATATATAGATCTATGGAGAGGTGGCATATTTGCACATATGTGGGTGGACTCTCTTCCTAATAGTTAGTGGCAAATTAACATTTCAATATAGTCTCACCAAGATAAGCGTACATTTTTCTGCAAGCCCCCCCCCAACCATAAAAAAAACTTTCGCCAAAACCATTTACTTGTAAATATATATATATATATATCTGATATATTATTAAATACTAAAGACGTGGATGTCATTTACGTAAGTGGGAAGTTCGAAGCGTGTCACGCGAGCAGCTCATTTGATGAGAAAGGACTGACAAAATTATATCATGAAAATATTTTATGAATTTTTGGGACTTCTAAAGTGACTGGAGAAGCCGGAATGATCGCAATTTCGACCATATCTGGAGAACAAAAAATCTGGCAGAGAAAAAATTCGGAATTCCGGAAGATTCTCATCTATGTTAATAATAATAATAATAATAAAAATAATATAATAATAATGAGTGTCTCTACAAAAGCCATCATTATCAAGACTTATCCACGCATGGGCAAATGTTCGCCACCTCTCTACAGATATGGAAGACGAGACATGAATTTATCACTGACAAAAGACAATTCATTTGGGGTTAACTATCATTTATACAGAATATATAACATTTTCAAAAAGTCTCATCAATTGCTGAAATTGAACAGTCATCATTATATTTTTTAACAGTTCAATTTATCTAAAATAAAAAATAGGGCAGTGCGATGCTAATCGGCTACGAATAAGGTGTCGTGCACAAACGGAAATGCAGTGGCTGGGCATGCGCAGCACAAACTAAACATGCTAGCATCACACCAGGTGTGGATGGAAACAGCCACCCATACTGCTGACTACTCTAGTTGGATAACTACGGGTACAAGTAAGAACAGTGACTGAACACTGAACTGAAAGAAACCAAAGAGTGGTTGGCGCGTGTGTGTTTGTGTGTGTGTTTAGTGTGTACTGTGTAAATTAGAAGTGCAGTCAGCAATAGCTGCTAAACATGGACGAAGAGGAATAGTGTGGCACCCTGACAAATGCTCTCCAACATTGTGTGCATAGCCAGTGTACTCTATATATATATATATATATATATATATATATATATATATATATATATATATATATATATATATATATAATCCATACATATATCCCACACACACATATAATATATACATATATATATATGAAATATTTATATGCAGAGAACTAAAAAGAGTATATATATATATGATGTTATCCCTCTGTGATGGACCATGTCCTACTCAACTTGCGGAATAAAGGAGTAAAAACCTAGCCACCCTTTCCATATACGGCGCCTTTAATTGAGCTGGAATTCAGTGGCAAGTAGATATGCAAGCACAATCTACTCGCAGTTGGTACCGCAGCATAAACAGGCAAGGGTATGTGCATTATATCTATATACAGTCAACCCTTGTTAATCCAGACAACTTTGTTTCCAGTGTTCAATGTGGGATTAGCGAGATTGTTGGATAAACAATTTCTTAAAGATCAGGTGGATAGGCTAAATGGCAGATATATCACGTGGTTCGGTGAAGGTATTTTGGTGGGATGGTAAGATTTCTAGATTAAACGGGGATCATACTAACGCAGGCTGACTGTATATGTCTACATATGACTTCTGCTTGGAGTTCAGTCTGAACATATTTTATTGTGTGGTGCAAGAACCAATAATGGCAGCCATTGTCTAAATTTGGCAAGAATTTCCTTTATTCGATAGTTCGGTTCCCTGACTGAAGCAGCATGCATCACAGTAAGAAATGTCCAGCTCATGTCAACCAACACAGGCTGCGGTGTGACGGGAAAAAAAGATATTTGCAACAGACGTCTGTTCACACGTGTCTCAAAGCAGTGCAAACACCTTGTGGGGAGCCTGATACATTGCCTGTTGTAGATGGCGCCAAAATGGTGATTGGGTCAATACTGGGCTTTGACTAAGCCGACAAGATGAAGACGACGCCTGAGAGTTGGTGGCTCATCAACCAAGTCTGCGTTTCAGTACTGCTGATGTATAAGCTCTGACTCGCAGACAGTTGTCGGGCACCAGTACAAATCACCATGGCTACAGCTATAATTAGACAGTCGATGCCACACTTGCTAAGTCAATGCTGTAATGTAGTTCACAAATCTGTCCCTACAGCGATAGGCTGGTGGGGCAAGGTACCTGCTCCTTGGTGGCGGGTCAAGTGGTCACTGAGGCATGACCATGAGCAGGCAGAGGCTGATAAGTACCCTGAATAAAAGAACTAGCACATAAACTGTCTTCGCTATCTTTAGTTGAGTGTGTAGGTTCTGTATGTTGGGTCCTGCAATGTGTAGAAACAACTTGCATAGAACATGCTGTTTTGCTTGATACTCTTGACACTCTATGCATAGTGTTCATAGGTCCTAGCTATTTTTGCCAGTATATCATTGCCGGATCGTCTGCTCAGCAGCAATGGGCCGGGAAGTTTCTAGCAACGGTGGGCGCCATTCTGCACGCTCTCTGACACCGTGTAAAGATGACACATGTGGACGTGAAGATAGTCTATGCGCTCATACTTTATCGTGTGCATGTATCGGCCTCCGCCTGCTCGTGGACACACCTCAATGACCACTTGACCAGTCAGTCACCAGGGGCGTATTCGATTAACCAACTCGGGTCACCCGAGTCACTTTTTGGCGCATGCGCACATCCTACAGACTCGGGTTGAATAAACTAATAGTAATACGCTTCTCAACGCTAGGGGTGGGAAAAAATGGTGGCCTATTCCAAAACCTTTTTTTTTTTAATAATCGATATAACTACAGCAAAATAGGATTTAAAATATTTTATGATTGCATAGTTTAGTTATATTTCCATTTCATTAATCTGGGTTATTAAAAAAATTAAAAAAGCACTAAAACAACACGTAGGACTTGTTGTTATCCCACTGGTACCCCACTGGTACCAGCACAAATGTGATGTCATCGCTCCTAGCCACCCCCAGCCAAGACGTGGGTTATTGGGGTTGGGACTTTTTGCACACGGCACTTTTATTTGTCGACTCCATTCGCCGTGTTCGATTTGAAATTCTAGCAACTCGGGTGACTCGAGTCGCCCGGGTTGTGTTAATCGGATACGGCCTAGGGGGTAGCTTCCCCCACCGGCCTGTGGCAGTAGGTGATGTGGCTTTCATATATGGCATTACATACGCTGTCCTCTTCGGTTAAAGCCCTACATTTACCCTGACGACTCTTACCTCTGATTGATTAGAGAGCCCCACTTTCAACTCTGACGATGCCGAGTCATCTGTCTCCATATAGGCTTTAGTGTTCGGCTGAGCCAGGTCGCACACATCTAAGACCAGTTCAGGAGCATCTAGTGGCAAACCAGCCAGCATCCTCCGGCGTGAGAAGCGCTTCTTGGAACTCCGGACCAGGGACAGACTATTGCCGTACAGAAAGGACGCAAACATGCAAAGAGACTATGTTTGATTTATGTATAGACACAGATAAAGAAAGAAGAAAAACACTATTTATATGTGTATATATGTAGTGTGTACCATGCAAATAGTTCTCACTATATCCATGCACAACTCTTTGTGTACTCCCCCCCCCCACCTTTTCATTTGTGGATTTGGTTATTATCGGTAATAATGCACGATCACTATTATAGATTTCACTCCCTGCCCACCAACTTCCCATCCCCACAAATAAAAGTGAGATATTCTTTTTGTTTTCTGGTTGGCGCAAGGCAACTTCCTGAAAGTGAAAGATATTTTTCATTGCAAGGAATTCAGAAATAAGGATTGCATCAACTTTCATGTTGCAACATAATTTCATTCAATTGCATATCAATGCTGGGTTTTAACTGGGCCGACTGCACCCTACTTGGGTCGAATCGCCTTGCTACTGATTGACTTGTCGACAGTGATCACCTGACCACGTGACCCAGTCAACATCCAATGAGCAGTTGGCTGCAGACTGACTGTCGTTGTAACCTTTGTCCCCATGCCCCCCGACCCCCAAAAAGCACACACAAAAACAACAAAAAACAACCCCAACAAAAAGAACCTCTACTTGGTTTTTATTTGGTCGTTAGTCGACAGCCAGCCTGGTCAGCCAGTCGACCCAATTGGGGCATGGCACTGTGAGAAGGCTATTAGTACACAATCAGAGCGATGAGAGGTGGCAGCCGTGCAGTCTATTTGGGAGGCGCAGTGGTTCCTGACTAGGAGTTGTGAAGCAAGAAAATCGCACACCCTTATGCTTATCACATATTGCAGTGTTGTACGTTATATACTGGGTATTGATTGAGGGCAGATTTTGAAAAAACGCCGGTGGAAGCTGTATAATCTGTTGGGATTAAGTTTCAGTCTCTCTCTCTCCTTCTCTCTCTATCTGTCTCCCATCTCTCTTCTCTCTCTCTCTCCCCCCCCCCATTCTTTAAAAAAAACAAAAAATTCATAATATCAACCATTATAAGATACCTTACTTTTAACTTGGAGAAATTGAAAGCTCTGGGTCTGTCTCTCTCTGTCTGTCTCTCCCTGTCTCTCTCTATCTGTCTCTCTCTATCTGTGTCTCTCTCTGTGTGTGTCTCTCTCTGTGTCTCTCTATCTGTCTCTCTATCTGTCTCTCTATCTGCCTGTCTCTCTATCTGTCTGTCTCTCTATCTGTCTGTCTCTATCTATCTGTCTGTCTGTGTCTCTCTCTCTCTCTCTCTCTGAAAAAAACCCCCTAACCAAACAACCGAAGAGATAAATTCATAAGATCAACCATTATAAGATATCTTACTTTTAACTTGGAGTAATTGAAAGTTTTGTTCACAGATTCAACAAATTTTGGTAGTTTGATGACAGGATTGTGCAAATTTTCAGATGTCAAGTTTAATTTGGTGGTTTGTCGAATGAAATTCCATAATTACACTAAATTCTTCTAGTGTGGTGGTGGATGAGGCTGAGTGAATATAAGTCATATACTGATTCTTCCTACCAAATAAATAAGTTTTCTTTAATATTTATTTAAAACAGCTCGGACACTAAATTACCACACCACCAGCATATATCCACTAAGTGTGTGCAAATGTCTCATGAATGAATAAATAAATAAATAAATAAATAAATTGTTTCATTAGCATCAATTCTCGATACCGAGTGAGGGGAGCAGAGCGATATGTTAATTGAATAAATGTAGGAACATGGGAAGAATCATTATTAGTATTGGCCATGAATGGAAACAGCAAAGCAGTCTTCTCTATTAGGGGTGGGGCTGGTGCAATGGGTGGATGGTGAAAAACAGAAATATTTAAAGGACCAGACGAGATAGTTGAATGAGTTGTGTGCTTAGCCCGTCATGGACACTGGGTTCGAACTTCCACTGATTCAAATCGATGATACAGCTATTTATACTCGTCACTACCTAAACCTGGTGTTCGGCATTACTGAGAGGACAAGACGCAGTGGAATGAGGAAGACAAATTGTCAATGATTAAAATTTCACCTGCTTAAAGCTGCATAGTCCGATGAATCATCAAATTTTCAAAACCAAAACAATTATTGAGAATTGCTTCTACTTATCTAACTTAGATACTCATCATCATCATGCTGTCGGTCGCGATGCGACAAAGACTGCTTTCATTACTTGACTGCCGCTCTCCATTTAGCTCTCTGCTGTGAGAGTTGCGTCCATGAGTCGGTCTTAATGTCTCTCAGCTTCAGGTTTCTCTTGATGGTATCTTTGAACCGGAGACGGGGGCGCCCTCTCTTTCTGTAGCCAGAAGACAGTTAAGAATAGAGGATCTGCTTTGGTAGCCTGTCTGATGACATCCTCATGGTGTTCAGTCCACCGGAGATTCTTTTTGATCAGAAGATCTTCCATAGAGGGCAGCCCCATCCGTTCGAGTATTTCCTTATTTGTCACTTTGTCCTAGAGAGAGGGGGAAAGAGAGAGAGCGGGGGAGGGAGGGAGGGAGAGAGGGAGAGAGAGAGGGGGAGAGGAAGAAGCGGTAAAGATAATGGGGATGGAGCTATAATGTATAAGCGTCAGTTATGTCCATATTAGTAGCCATTGTGTAATCGCACCTTAAAGTCAAGCTAAACTACTAGAAGAAGAAAATATACATAATCAAAAATAGCACTAAAACTATCAATCAAAAGAACAGTTTTTGAAGGCTAAAAAAAAGGAGAAGAGAAGAAAGAGAAGCAGTGCCACCAAAAGTGGTCGACTCAATGGAAACCAAAGCTAGTTATGCTAACATCAGTACTGTACAGGGGAGAAGCCTACATTCAAGTTTTAAAGATGCGCAGGTTTTTCTAGAGATTGGCTAACCTGATTCAGTCGAGCGATAATAGGGGCAATGAAATCTCAGCCCCCCTCAAGAGAGAATGTAGTGTAGGACTCTTGGCTCTAATTAGGGTAAAGTAGGGAACGCTATCCTAACTCTTACGTCAGACAGTACTAGCTTAAACGTTGAGGGACCGGTTGCACACACAAATTGTCGTTTTGCTAGTATATGAAGCCCCCAAAAGAAGTAGAAAATCAGCACATACCCTTTTCCAAAGGAATAAATCTTCATGCCCTTTTAATTGTTATTGTTTGTTTGTTGGTGCATTAACCACAGATTTCCATAATGATTTCTCTTCTCCGTTTTAAGTGAATTGTGGGAATCATTATAAGGATGCAATATGTTGGTAATTTATGTAATTCATCACACTATCACTCCATAAAAGAATTAACATTTTCCAATACGAACTAGTTTTGTGGATAGCAGCTTATGGTGTGGTTGTGCATTTCATAAAAGCTGCTTGCAAAGTGTTGAAGTGCTGCTGACTTTTGCAAGTTACTAGCAGCACTCTCTTGGGGAGCAAATAGAGGTCTCACACCGGCACGAACACGTCAAGACAGGCGCAAATTATTTGTCCCTCCAGTGGCTGGTTGGGAGATATTACGAGTTCCATTCATCACCGCCCTTAATGCTGCCACGGAAGCATGGTTTTCTGTTAGGGTTTGCTCCCTTAGCCTTTGGTTCTATTAAGTACCTGTATACCACAAGGCAGTGGTTTATAACTTTGCAAGGCAGGGGCGTCAAACTCCCTGAGGTATTTTAGCAGGTAGGTACTGCAATACCCACATAAGCTTACGGTACAGTGTGTTTTACAGAAAAGGATTTCCAGCAATATCTGCCCTCTAGTGGCAGTGGCAAAAACTCATGTCGTGGCCAGCAGCTCATTGCGATTGCTCTGTGGGAAAAGTTCTATAAACCACCTCCATTTCACTTCCACTGGTTCTTGGTCCCTTCCCCATTACTCCAGTGCTGCATTATAACCCACTTCTGGTACTGGAAGCAGACCACAAAAACTCCACTTTTTAAACGCATGAATTTAATGGTGTGTATTGGTATGTGGGAGTGCACGTGTGTGGGTGTGTGGGTGACAATGACAAGTGAGTCTGTTATTATGAAGTCTTTTTTTTTGTTTCAGTCTGTCATGACAGCCACACAGCCTTCCATTGTTAGTTTATTACAAGAATTCCTATAGACGATTTCCACCACCAACCCACCCTTTGATGCCAGTGAAGGAGCTAATGTTGTGGGTAACAGGTCACTGTGCAGCCTGCTCTGTGGAAAATGTCTTATAGAGGATTTCCACCATTAACCTGCCCTCTGGTAGCAGTGGCAAGAACTAATGTCATGGGTTGTGGCTCACTGGGCATGCTCAGCAGTTATCCCCGGGTGAGGCAGCCGACTAATATAACGCATTGTGCAACCAGTTCAGTAAGTATTAGATGTTCTTAAGACTTCAAATCTACAACTGCTGTGCTGTGCAGCCCAATCCCTCGCAGTCAAACATTCTGCCTTAGCCTGAACAGAAATGGTACCTGGACAATTGCCAATTTCTTGATTAAACTCTTTGCCACGACGATGACACTAATAGTAAAAGGCAAAACACATACATTTTATTGAGTTTATTAAGTATGTGTATGCTCGCAGCCTTATACCCCAGTCACACGAGAGCCAGCGTTCGCCACCAACCTCCCTACGCCCAAAAGGACGCCAACCACCCAGTGTGCCATTCGATACACTGATTCAAATACGTTGTAGGCGCCATGTCGGCGCCAGGTCGGGGCCGACCACATGGTGACTGCAGCATCGCATGTGTTAGCACCAACCCAGGGCGGCGACAGGGTGGCAGCAGGGCGGCGCCAGGGAGCCAACCATTTTGAATGGCGCCGCCGGAACAGGGCGTAAGGAGGTTGCACGTGCAGCAGCAGCAACCTCCTTGCGTCCAAAATTCCCGAAATGGACGCCGGGAGGTTGGCGTCCTCACTGTGACAGCACTCAATCAGGGCGTAAGGAGGGCGCAAGGAGGAGGTTTTGACGTCGCGAATCGATCGTTAGCGAACGCAGGCCTCGTGTGACTGGGGTATTAGGTGGATGGGTTGTGAGAGTGCTTCTGTGATTAGTGCATTGCGTGTGTTCTTGTTGCATATATATACACCCCAGCCAGGGTCCGTACATATGTGAAGATATGGATTTCAAGGCAATTTCAAGGCTTTTCAAGGGTGTTTTTTTTATCGGAATTCAAGACTGTTTTCATTTGGATTTCAGGGGGGAAAAAACCAATAGCGAACAGTGATTTCAGACTAATTTAGATCAGTGGGGACAGTTTAATGAAATTCAAGGCTTTTCAAGACTAATTACCCAAAATAGGTTAAATTCAAGGCTTTTCAAGGCCTTGAAATGGGCCAAATGAAGTTCAAGACATTTCAAGATTATCCAGGCCCTGTACGGACCCTGCTCAACCCATGTTGCTGTGATGGCAGCATGTGTGTGCATAGGCACGCCTGTAAACCAAAGACCCAAACAGTGACATAGTGAGCTGATCCACTCATACATGGTGATGAGGAAGCGACAGAGGTACTAATTGACGGACCGTTTGATTGTCACGTGTTTTAAGTAGGCCAGGAACAATGAGGGCAACAACAAAAAACACCAGGAGAAACGAAACACAAGAGCCCCAGCAATGGGACTGGGGTGTGGAGGGAAAAAAGAGCACAACCAGGGCAGAACTGGAAAAGCAAAGCGTGTTTTATTTAACTACGCCTCTAGAGCATATTGATTTTTATCAACAGCTATTGGACGTCAAACATATAGTCATTCTGATATATTTCTTTGGAGGAAACCCACTGCCGCCACATAGGCTACTCTTTCCGATAAGCAGCAAGGGGTCTTTTATATGCACTTTCCCAGAGACAGGACAGTACATACCACAGCCTTCGATGAACCAGTCCTGCCAACGACTCAAAACAGACATGACGAGACCTCATCTAGCTGTACTGGACGAGGCGTGGGGAGAAGGTGGGAGTATACCGATAAAGACACCCCACCTGCAGCTATGTACCCAGCAGCAGAAAACCACACACACAAACAAACACACATAAAAGCCGAAAGAAATATACGAAAGAAATACAAACACAATAAGAAGGACTAATCGAGTGGGATGGTGTGGGGGTAGAAAAAATAAACATAGCAAAGTGGAGGGGGGGGGGGGTTGAAAGGAATGGCATAATAATAAAAAAGAACAAATAAAGACCAAAATTGTAACCCACAGATGCAGAATAGGGGTGGGGTAGAAAAGGAAGCATAACAAAGTGGAGAGGGGGGGGGGGGGGTAGGTGAAAGGAATGATGTATGATATAAGAAAATATAATTTTTAAAAGAACAAATAAAAGACGACCAACATTGAAGCGCACAGATGCAGAGTTTGTGCATGGGGTGGGAGAAGTCGCTAGTATGTCCACCAACGTGTCTTTGTGAGGAGGGGCAATTTCAGACTTGGGCATAAATTTGCTAGATACACAAATATAAAATATCTAACGCATGCAAAACGAGTAGATTTCACAATAAACTCAATTGGCCACCGACAACTACCTAAACAACAGCGCAGGCATGTTTCACCCTCCCGCCCATTGCCCTAGTCATTGTGGAGGTGGAGACGAGGGTGGGCGTGGTGGTGGTGGTGGTGGTGGGGGGGGGGGGGGTCGGGTATGTACTTCCTGTGTGTACTGTGTGTTTTGTCCTGTTCCGTCCCCCCGATGTGACAAGTACATCGATGGGGGGTGGGGGGGGGGGGGGGTCGACCGTCGGGAACCAACGGCACAGAAGGAGGTCAGTGGCTGGGTGGGGTAGGAAAGGAGGATGGAGGGAGGGGAGTGAGGGAGGGAGGGAGGGAGGGGGGGGAAGGGAGAGGAGAGAAAGGGTAGAGGGAGGGAAGGAGAGAGGGAAGGAAGAAGTGGAGGAAAGGGAAAGATGAGGGATTTGAAGGAGATGAAAGGGGGGATGGAGAAGGGAAGGAATAGGGAGGGGGAAAGGGAAAGGGAGGGACTGACAGATAGAAAGAGGAAGGGAAGGAGGGGAAGAGGAAAGGAGAGATGGGGGGACGGGGGAAGGAAGGGGGGAAGGAAGGAGGGAAGGAAGGAGGGAAAGAAGGAGGGAAGGAAGGAGGAAAATAATGAGGGAAGGAAGGAGGTAGAGGATGGGGAAGGAGCGGAGGAAAGGGAAAGAGGGGAGGGAGGGAGGGAGGGGGGGGATGGAGGGAGGGAGGGAAGGAGCGATGGTGGGAGGGAGGGAGGGAGGGAGGGAGGGAGGGAGGGAGGGAGGGACCGATGGTGGGAGGGAGGGAGGGAGGGAGGGAGGGAGGGAGGGAGGGAGGGAGGGAAGAAGGGATTGAGGGAGGGAGGGAGGAAACCATTACAACATGGATCACCACAAAAAGAAGCCCACGCCCATCCCCAACTAACAGTGAATGTGCGGGTGCCGATGTGCGTCGAGTCTCCGGCCGCTGCCGCCGCCTCCTGCTGAGGCATCTCCTGCAAGGGTTCCTCCACAGAGGCCATGTCCTTCTGGCTCACACCGCCCTCTCGCGGGACGCCCTCGGTGCCTTCGCCGCCGCCCCCCGGCGCCGCCGCCCCCGCCCCCGCCCCCGTCGGCTTCTCGCCCTCAAACTTGGGGTAGGTGGCGCGCGCGTCGGACACGTTGAAGGACCAGGAGCGGCCCACCTTTTTTGATCGGCGCCCGAAGGTCGACTGCCGTCGGCGCAGCGCGAACTCCTCCTCGCTGTGTGCAGAAGTTCCCAGTGGGGATCGAAGGGGATGGGGTGAAGGGAGGGATGGGGAGTTGGATAGATAGATGGTGGCAAGCAAATTATGTATAATCATGAATACAATATTTTTTCCGAAAAAAAAAATCATCACCATAAATGATTTGTTTGAACAAGGAAAACAACGATTAAAAAAAAAAAGAAGCCTGGTCAAATAATAACTGCAATGGTTTGAAAGGAGGATTGGTTAGTTGACGCCCCCCCCCCTAACGAAATAAATCTAGAACA
Source organism: Branchipolynoe longqiensis (assembly GCA_030323885.1). Classification (NCBI taxonomy): domain Eukaryota; kingdom Metazoa; phylum Annelida; class Polychaeta; order Phyllodocida; family Polynoidae; genus Branchipolynoe; species Branchipolynoe longqiensis. The sequence goes on from CM059189.1 coordinate 42,101,531, forward strand.
AAAATGGTACAAAAATGAATTTAAACAAATTAAAAGAATTTTCTTTTTAATGTTTAAGGGCAAAGGAGAACTGGCGGCAACTGTGCACGATTCACAGCTATGATCAACGGGGATCAAACATTATTTGTATTTGTGTGCATATTTATACATATATATATATGTATATATGATTACATACATATAATCATGTATGTATATGCGCACTGCATGTCTATTATATGTACAACACTGCAAAGGGATCTGCATCCACATCGGAGCAAAGGGGCCCTTGAAGTGTCTAGCGCATTAATTTAAGGCACTGATGGCTTGGAGCGGAAGCAGAAGAAACAGGAGGGAAGCGCGCATGCGTCAGCTAAGCGATGCCCGGAAGTAGCAGCTAATCGACTCTCCATCGCCTCATTCGAACGAGAACCAAGCTCACTTTACACGTCCTTAAACCGAGAGAAAGGGCCAGAGATAGAGAGAGCCAACACCATCGAGCCCCACACAGTTAATTAAGAGATCACACTGGAGGCTGGAATGTTATGTCGAACTGAGAACCAGCCCGAAGCGGTTAATTCATGTATCAGCGTTGCTACGATGCACAAGGTACCTAGTTCTTCTAACTTACATATTCGCGCAGTTTTAATATGTAATCTCTTTTTTAAACCAGCAAATCAACACAACACAACGGCGCCAAAGTAAACATCAAATGGCGAATTTGAGATTATTCCTCAGGGCACTTGGTCGTTATGCGAAATTAAAAGTTGATATAATGAAATTTAAAATTGCAAAATTTGATGTCATGATATATATATATATGATTAGATCTAATAGTATGGAATTTTAATATTAAATGCTTGATTTAATATTAACTATGATGATTAATTAATTGTTAACAGAAATAGTTAAAAGGTCAACTTTGTTTGTTCCCATAGGGCCTACTGCATCGTTTATTCATGCTTTTATTTTGACGGAAATTGTGGGTTGATTGTTAGTAAGACCTGCTCAAAGGATGCATTAAAGTCTCCTCCTAGCATGTACTCCTGTGTTGCCCAGAGTATACCGGGCAGGTACACGAATGCCCTCAACTGGGCTGGTGTACGAACACCCTCACAGCCATCAGTAAATATTCCCTTACAACCCAATCCCCCACCAAAAATACAAAACAAAACTCACACCACAGAAAAAATATATATCAGAAAAACCTTTATGTAACAGACCTAAATTGTATTTTATTCCGTCGGGAAAAAATTCACAAAAATATCATTGGGATGTTAGTGTTAACTGTCTAGATCTAGAGCTTTCCAGCAACTAGGACAAAGGAAATGTTGTTTTTAACAGATCTATGAGGTTAGTACAGTGTGCTTTAAATGAAGGCTTTGAACAAATAGTGTGTGCTTTTGATGTGTCTACGTTAGCTATCACCAAAGATTGTGTGCTGCAGTGCTAAATATTAAACGTAGACACGCCACAATAATTAATTAGCCGCCAGTGTTTTAACAACAAATTAGCAATTAATAGTATTAATATTATTATTAATACTATTACATATTGTTTCCTGTCCGCTGTGAGTGTGTAGCTAAATAGTACTAGTGCAGTGCCCATAGACCATAGCAACACAGGTGTACACGTATGTAATCTTTAAAAGAAAAAAAAAAGCTTAAAAGAGGAGGAATTATGTACATAACACAATAACCGCCAGAACCACTACGGAAACTGATTTGGGAGAAAAAAAGCAACGAGCGATAGGAACCTCGAGGGGAATCTCCTCAATGTCCGGCTGATCCTCGCGGAACCACTTGGCCAGTTCCAGCGAGCTGAGCACCTCGTTTAGCTCGGCGGGGGAGGTGGGGTTGGACGAGATTCGGCGCTTAACCGAGCGGCTGCGCCTGAGGCTCGACCCCCCGGACGTAGGCAGGTACATGGTGGTGGGGCGTACAGGCGTGCCCCGGGCCGCCACCACCTCATCGGCCGCCGCCAGGATACTCAACCTAGATGCCGGCAATCACATAAGTCACAGCCACGTCAACGTCACACTTCGCCTGCTACTGCCACGCTCACCCATAACCTAACTCACACCCTCACCCACACTCTCACCCTAACTCACCCTCACCCATAACCTAACTCACACCCTCACCCACACCCTCACACTAACTCACACCCTCACCCTAACTCACACCCTCAACCTCACCCTCACCATAACTCACACCCTCACTCATACCCATACCCCTCTCACCCAAACATACTCCCTCACTCACTCCCCCACCCACTCCCTCACACACACTATCACCCACCCCGCCACTTACACACACTCCTTCACTCACACCCTCACTCCCCCCCCCTCACTTCCTCACTCAACCACACCCTGATGATACCCACTTCTTCACTCACTCACCCACATTCTTACTCACCTACACCCATTCCCTCACACCCTCACTCACTCACTCCCTCACTCACTCCTACTCTCTCACACTTTCAACCATCCACTCTCCCACCCCCTCCCTCATTCCCTCCCACACCCACATACCCTCTGAATCACTCCTTCACTCACCCCATCCCTTTCAGTCCCTCACCCACACAGTCACCCTCACATACTCCCTCAGACACTCAACCATCCACCCCTCACATACTCCCTCACTCACACCCCACATAAATCCTCACCCATTTCTTCACCCACTCCCTCACATAAGCCCCGTTCACACTGGCGAGTTAAAACGATTCATTTAAATCGACTTGCCTACTTCGACTCACATTCGCCGTGTGGACGCTACCCTCAAGCGATTTAGGGCTGAATCGATTCATCTAGTTCGCTTCAAGTAAACCACCTCGGGAGGTAGTATAGATGAAGCGATTTATCTGGTTCCTGGGCGGTGATAGTGTAAAATAGCAGTGCTTGCCAGATACAGGCTCAGGTGTAACTATTGCTGGTGCCCGGCAGTGTTAGGGCCCGATTAGGCCGAAATCTATTGAATGCGATCATATTTAACAGAATTACATCCTCAAATAATGAAATTTAATTAAATTAACCCTAAATTCCAAGCGATATTAACGTAGCAGCTACATCGGCGTCGTTATTCATATTGTCGAATCGACTAGTGAAAACTAAACAAATAGCAGAGCTTGCCAGATACAGATGGGGGTACTTGCTCATGCGCAGATATCGATTTCTGCCTTAAACCGCTCCGTGTGTGGACACGACACTAGTTCGCCTCATCTAGTTCGCCCTAAAGTTGTGCTGTGTGAACGGGGCTATAGATCCTGACATCATCCCTCGCTTACCACCCCCTCACACATCCACCCCCTCACCCATCCACACTCTCTCTCATCCACCCACTCACTCCCTCACGTTAAAAATAAATGACTACAAAAATATCTCAAAAGGACAATGGGGTGTTTTCCAACACTCTCCCGCTGTCATATTTAAGGGGTGGGTGTCGTAAAAGTAATGCTGCAATAGTAAGAACCTACTGTTGGTAAAGAAAGGTCAAGGGGTTTGCGAATATAAATGAACACTGACACCACACGACTCGTAATTGAGAGCAATCTGAACCAATTCCGAATGAATTGAGAACAACTCCTTCGATTACCATTGCTTCGTGAATTTTAGTGGTAGTCAAGGACACACCTGTTGTGTCCTTGACATTGGCGGAGCCAAACAACCATACCCGACAGAAGTTCTTTAGTATGACACTAGATGGCAGTAGTAGAGCATCATAAAAAGCCCCAAAATGTATGTATGTGTTATAGTGTACATGCATGTGTGGTTTCCACTTTCTTTCCTTCCTTTTCATCTCTCAACACACAATTGATTTATAAATAAACAGGCAATTGTGATTTCAATATTAAAAAGAAACGATATATTTGTGTGTATCACGTGTGGTATAAACAATGCACACAAGTCGGGTACATAAACATATTCAGCACCCACATATCCATCTAATATTAAGAAAGTCTAAGGAATTTATCTGAATAAAATAAGAAACAATGTTAAACAAATAAACATAGTATTAAATCTACTGCTGCTGGTTTTGTTCTCTCTCCATGCTATTAGCGGAAGAAAATACGGGGTTACATAAACGGTTGAAATAAACAGTTGAAGTACAAACAATGCAAATGGCGCTGCACACGTTATGGGCCTTGCGAAATTGTACAAATAAATCCAAAATGCACCCGAAGTCAGAAAGTACACTGGTCTGAAATGGCAATAAGGAAAATCAAAGCTACCCGAAGGGTGAAATGGCTTTGTATTGGTCGTAAAGCACACACAGCCTTAAAATGGAAAGGTGAAACACAAAATGGCGTCATTCATCCCGAAGCAGTCTTAAGCAGGGTTCCTCCAAAGAGCTCAATAAGTCGCTCCGTGACAACAAGTAAATCTCACGGCACCGATAGCGTTGAATTTCGGGGTTATTTCATAGTGGATTAATAAAGGAGACGAAGTTGGGGGGTGTTGTTTGTTGAATAATTGGTTTGTTTTTGGTTATAAATGGAGACTCCTTGAGTTCGATGCTTAGAGACAAGACGCACAGCGCACATGCAGATGGAGAGGGAGGGAGAGGGGGGGGGGGGAGGGGGAGAGGGGGGAGGAGAGAGCGAGGGGGGAAATGGGGGAAGGATAAAGAGGGGAGGGATGGAGGGAGAGGGGGCAGTGGGGAGGAGAGCTAGGGAGGAAATGGGGGGGGGGGAGGATACAGAGGGGGAGGGAGGGGGGGGAGAGCGGAAAGCGGGGACGAGAGCGAGGGAGGAAAGGAGGGAAGGATAAAGAGGGGGAGGGAGTGGGAGTGGGACGGGGGGAGGAGAGCGAGGGAGGAAAGGGGGGAAGGATAAAGAGGGGGAGGGAGTGGGAGTGGGACGGGGGGAGGAGAGCGAGGGAGGAAAGGGGGGAAGGATAAAGAGGGGGAAGGGGAGCTGGGGAGTGAGAATGTCGGGGGAAGGGGGAGGGAAAGAGGGATGGAAAGAGATTGTGAAGATGGCAGGGAGGGAAGAGGTTAGGAGGAAGTAGGAGAGGTTAGGAGGAAGGGGGATGAGAGAATGATGGCGGGCGGGGAGGAGGGGGAGGAGGGGGGGGGATGGGGAGGGAGATCGATGGAAAGAGGTAGTGGGGATGGAGCGAGAGAGAGAGAGAGAAAGAAGGGGATGGCAAAATAGAGAAGGAGGGAGGGAGGGAGGGCGGGAGGGAGGGAGGGAGGGAGGGAGGGAGGGACAGGAGAGGAAGGGAGGGAGGGAGGAGAGAGAGAGAGAGAGAGAGGAGAGGAGAGAGAGAGAGAGGAGAGAAGGAAGAGGGGGAGGGAGAGTGGGAGGGAGGGATGGGTAGGGAGGGGTAGGGAAGGAGGGAGGGAAGGAGGGGGAGAGGGAGGGAGGGAGGGATGGGGGGAGGGAGGGACTGGAGAGGAAGGGAGGGAGGGAGAGAGAGAGAGAGAGAGAAGGAAGAGGGAGGGAGGAAGGGGTAGGGAAGGAGGGAGGGAAGGAGGGGGAGAGGGGAGGGAGGGAGGGAGGGAGGGAGGGAGGGAGGGAGGGAGGGATGGAGGGATTGAGGGAGGGAGGGAGGGAGAGAGGGAGGGAGGGAGGGAGGATGTATACTTGGGAAGGAGCAGGACAGTGACTGGCGGAGCTAATGGTGGCGGGGAGGCCAGGGAACGGTGTGGACAGTCCCAGGAGGGAATTCTATAGTAATTATTAGTATATATGTTTAGAGTGGGCAAGGATTGGGAGTCGGGGGGGGGGGGGCGGGGGGTATACGCGAGGAACTTTGGGTGGAAAGGGCGACTAGCGGGTGTGGAGTTGTGGGGGGGGGGGGGTTATATACGTATACACACACACACACGTGTGCCGTGGCTTGGGTTAGGATCAACTCGTGGGTTTTTCGAGTTGAGGGAGCTGAAGTAAAAGCATAATACACAATGCCAGTGCCGCGGGTGCACACACCTTTCCCGGTTGGGTCCGGGGGGAGGGGGCCGGCTCCCCCGCCCACTCGCGGAGCGCCGCCGCCGCGTCCCCGGCCGCGTCTTCCTGAGGGGCGGCCAGCATTTCCTCCGTGCTCGCCGCCGTGGTCAGACCGAAGGTCCGCGATAGCAGTCTCGGCCGCAGCGAGAGCCGCGGTTTGGCGAGATCTCGGCCGAGGTACAAGTCTCTGGGACATGACACGTAGCAATGATACACACACACACATACACACACATACATTCACACCTCACGCGGCGCCAGCTTTTAAAGCGGCATAGTCCGATGAAAGAATCAAATTTTCGAAAGCAAAACAGTTATCTACATTTGAAAGTATTTAAACACATTGAACATTATATAAGACAGACAAAATGTCTTGTCAACTATAAACTTAGCTTGTTTTATAAGAGAAAAAATGGAACCCACAACGATTGTTTGAGTTGCCCCGAGTATACATCTTCTCCTCGGTGCTGCTCCCCATTTTTGCATGAACCGCAGTGACTGGTCCTGTACATTATACAGCAACAGCCACTCCCTCAATTCTACAGGATCGGTGCTGTGACTAATACAGCACTGACAAAACTTAGAATATTTAGAATGTCAATTCCAATAGTAACATGGCCGGAAGACCAGTGCTCCGGTGCTGACAAATGTCATATTCAGATGAATAAATACTTTACCAAAAAAAATTAAAAAATCCAAGTTAGATACGAGTGCACTTATTAAGTATTTGTTGTTATATAGAAGGGCATACTTAAGTAAATTTAATAGAACCTGGTACTGTTGAAGTCGATGGGGCAAGCGTGCCAACATTAAAGCTGCAGAGTCCGATGAAGATAAAAGATTCACCCGGTACTTGTAGTACACGGGTGAAGACCAGCCTTGTATAAATACGGGGGAAAATAGCGTTAATATGGAAGTGAGGCTCCAGTATGTGGCTCCAGTATCAAATGGATACTTCTATAGGCACAGAGTTGGTGAAATGGGAGAGAATGCAAAAAGACAAGATGGCGGCCGCAGAACGCCGTCGATTTCACTTTTAAATCTTATTAAACTATATATTATATTATATTTTTCAACTCAAAGGTAGCGGGTAAATAATAATACAGATGTAAAGAATAAATATTGCTTCTTAGATTGTTAAATTAAGCCCTCAATTCTTTGACCCGCATTTTCGCCACCTTTTACATAGGGGTGGTTTGCACCCCTACTGCAGCAGTACGAGGTGAATCTTGTATCTAAGTCCGATGAAGTATCAAATTTTCAAAACCAAAATAATTATCCAGAATGTATTCTACATATCTAACTTATTAATGCCATTAATTATCCAGAATGTATTCTACATATCTAACTTATTAAACATTTGTTGCCATATAGAATGGATTACCAAGTCAATTTAATAGAACCTGTTACTGCTGAAGCCTATGGTGTCATAGTTTTGGCATGCTTGCTAAAACTAATTTACATGCCCGTGCTTCAAATATCTCATAAGTTTACCATCTAAAATAAAAAGTTACTTCAGACTAAAAGTAAGATAGATTGTAACAATCAATTTAACGTATTTATCTCAGAAAATGACAGAAACTCAAAACCATCGGACTATACAACTTTAAGTTTGCATGTTTACACTTTAAAAATCTCCAAATTTAGCAATTTTAAATTAAAGTTACTTCAAGTTCAAGTAAGGTAGATTCTAACGATCAACTTAATATATTCATCTAAGAAAATAATAAAAACTCAAAACCATCGGACTATGCAATCAAATTGCTGTAAACCAAAACATTTGTGTAGATTTGATTCCACATCGCTGATATGCCAGCGAAATGATTAGAATTTGTTGCTGAATACAACTCACTAAGGAGCGATGTTAAGTCAATTTAATCAAACCTGTCACTGCTGAAGCATTATAAAGTCCAGGGGCCGTATGCACGAATCGGGGTTAGGCTTAGCCGGAGTTAAGGCACTAGCCGCGGTTAGCTACCTCAGGGTAGCGGGGGGTTTGAGAAATGTGTGAATCGGTATGCACCAATGTTTTAGCCACTGCGGATAGCTAACCGTGAGTTTATTTATAGATTTGGGAATTCCCTCGATTTGACAATATGAATAACACCGCCAATGCGGCGCGGGCGTTAATATCGGTTCAAATTTAGGGTTAAATTGATAAGATTTCACTTATTGCGTATGTAATTCTGTTAAATATGACAGCATTGAATAGATTTGGGCCTAATATATTGCCGTCGAATCGGCGGCGGCGGCGGCGGCCATTTTTAGTTGACGTTGGACAGTATGGATATCGACGTCGCTGCGGCGGCGGCGATTTGTTTACTTTACATTCGTCGATTCGAAAATATTAATAATTCCGCCGATGTAGCGGCGGCGTGAATTTTGCTTCGGATTTAGGTTTAAACTGATAAAATTTCACTTATTGCGTATTTAATTCTGTCAAATATGATCGCATTGAATAGATTGAGACCCACACACACACACTAACCACCCCGGCTAGCAGTTAAACCCGATTTGATAATGGTTTAGCTTAGCCTAGGCTAGGGTCTGCAGTTAGCACTGGCACCGATTGATGCATACGGATTTTCCACAGTTAGCCCTGGGGAGATAGTCAAACCGCGGTTAAGGCCCTAACTCCGATTGGTGCATACGGCCCCAGCATTTCAGTGCGCACACCAAAATTAATTCGGTACGTTTTCACTTCAAATATCTATTTAAAAAAATAAGCGTTAGAAATTGTGATTTCAAACTAAAGTAAAGTAGATCATAACGACCAACCGGACAAATTTTACTTTAAAAAAATGTCAGAAACTCAAAACCATCGGATTATGCAACTCAAAGAGAGTTTAAGACGGCATGTAGGAGGTGACCTATTTACTAAATGGCGTAGGAGGATTGAAACCCAGCTAAATGCACCCAACCCACCCTAACCCAAATCAGCCGGACGCCCGTTCTTAACGTGAAATTGAAAGTCTTGTTCTTTACGTGGGTAGGTCCGGCCACACGAAGGTGACCGAGTGTACGCCGTCTTAACCTCTCTAATATGAGCGCCGCAAATGGGCTGGAGACCCCCGCCCCCCTCGCAGTCACCAGGGGAGGACGGGTAAGCAACAAGGCTCTCAGCCAGTGTAACAGAAGCAACATGGTTTCACCATTCCCAACAAGTCCAGAAAACAAGAAAAAAGCGCCAGAGAAAAATGTTGCCAGTCAGCTGAGTGAAACTGAAACCCCACCCCAGCGTTGCAAACAAACAAACAAACAATCAAAACTTGGTCACGTGTGTGTTTTCAATTTTCCATAGCACTTGATCTTTGGGGTGGTTAATTTGAGGTATATCCAAATATCGATTTGACAATGGAGGGAATTCTTGTCTGATACCCTAAGCAATTTCAGATTTAAAAAAAACTAACAACGATGGATGCGTTAATGATTCATGGGTGAAATAAGTGTAAACAGTCTTTTGTGAGTAGCAACATTGGGATAGGGAATCTGATATATGATATATCATATATATATGGATCATTCTTTACAACTGGGCACACAAGTGTGACATGGAAACCAAAAGTGAAAACCTTCCAAATAATAGCAAAAGACCTTCCAAATAATAGCCCAATCCAATGTTCTATGAAGATTTGCATGTTGTGCATATGTCAGAGTTGACAAAAATGAATTTCACTTTTTGAATTAGATCTTATACAAATTGAGCAATACATTAATATCACTTGTGTAACATGAAAATCAAAGACACATCCAGAACGTCATTTTAACATATACAACATAGTCAAACAAGATTTGATTGATTACTCTTAAGCAGATAAGGTTATGACTTACAAGAAAAAAGTTGAAAAATAAGTTGAGAAAATGCTTGGCTACATGCATAGTGTAAATGTGTAAATTTTCACTTTTTCACATTAGCACAAAATTATATAAATAAACTTTTAATTTCTTTCTTGGGATAGCTTCAATAAATGAACTATTGCTAACATACTTAATACACAGAGGATACAATAATTATTTGACTTGCAATCAATAAAAGAAAGAACAAATTATCAGCATCGTAATGTGGAAGCCAAAATATGTGGTGCCCAGTTTTAAAGAATGACCCATATATATTAAATGCATTATTATTGATACAAGAACGGTAGAAATAAACCTAAAAGACTATACATACATATATATATTACAGATGGATTCCACCAGATGGCAGCACTATATTGAAACAGGACCGTGCATGAGTCCGGAATATAGCAGAGAAGGTAGATATATATATACACACGGTCTCTGAATATAGTCAGAGACCATGAGTATATATATAATGACAGTTCAACACAATATTGGTCCACGGATTTATGCAGAGCCTAGCTTTAACCTGCGCTGTGCACAGGTTAACGCTAGTATTAATACTATTATATAAGGTTCTTTTTGTGGGGTTTTGTTGTCGCATATTCCGTAAGGAGTGACATACTCTATTCATCATTTCATTCGCACAATATGAATGGAGACCATTAGGAACACTTACGGTTTGGATTTGAATGTGAGACGCTGAGTTCCAAGGTCGGGAACAATGCCACCAATTGAGGGCATGGCTGTCGACAGGCAGAGCCTGGCCTCACTCCAGTCCTCGCCCGTAGACTGCTGCACCAGGCCGTAATACAGGATCTGCAGAACACAGAGCACACAGTCCAACACTGCACCAGGCTGTAATACAGGATCTGCAGAACACAGAGCACACAGTTCAACACTGCACGAGGCCGTAATACAGGATATGCAGAAAACCGAGCACACAGTCCAACACTGCACCAGGCCATAATAAGGATCTGCAGAACACAGAGCACACAGTCCAACACTGCACCAGGCCGTAATACAGGAGCTGCAGAACACAGATCACACAGTCCAACACTGCACCAGGCTGTAATACAGGATCTGCAGAACACAGAACACAGATTCCAACATTGCACCAGGCTGTAATACAGGATCTGCAGAACACAGAGCACACAGTCCAACACTGCACCAGGCCGTAATACAGGATCTGCAGAACACAGAGCACACAGTCCAACACTGCACCAGGCCGTAATACAGGATCTGCAGAACACAGAGCACACAGTCCAACACTGCACCAGGCCGTAATACAGGATCTGCAGAACACAGAGCACACAATCCAACACTGCACCAGGCCGTAATACAGGATCTGCAGAACACAGAGCACAGTAGAACACTGCACCATGCTGTAATACAGGATCTGCAGAACACAGAGCACACAGTCCAACACTGCACCATGCTGTAATACAGGATCTGCAGAACACAGAGCACACAGTCCAACACTGCACCAGGCCGTAATACAGGAACTGCAGAACACAGAGCACACAGTCCAACACTGCACCAGGCTGCAATACAGGATCTGCAGAACACAGAGCACACAGTCCAACACTGCACCAGGCTGTAATACAGGGTCTGAAGAACACAGAGCACACAGTCCAACACTGCACCAGGCCATAATACAGGATCTGCAGAACACAGAGCACACATTCCAACACTGCACCATGATGTAATACAGGATCTGCAGAACACAGAGCGCATAGTCCAACACTGCACCAGGCCGTAATACAGGATCTGCAGAACACAGAGCACACAGTCCAACACTGCACCAGGCTGCAATACAGGATCTGCAGAACACAGAGCACACAGTCCAACACTGCACCAGGCCATAATACAGGATCTGCAGAACACAGAGCACACATTCCAACACTGCACCATGATGTAATACAGGATCTGCAGAACACAGAGCGCATAGTCCAACACTGCACCATGCTGTAATACAGGATCTGCAGAACACAGAGCACACAGTCCAACACTGCACCAGGCCGTAATGCAGGATCTGCAGAACACAGAGCACACAGTCCAACACTGCACCAGGCCGTAATACAGGATCTGCAGAACACAGAGCACACATTCCAACACTGCACCATGCTGTAATACAGGATCTGCAGAACACAGAGCACATAGTCCAACACTGCACGCCAACATTCGCACCAGAACCGTTAGGTTGTCAAGGGCACGACGGCATTAGGTCTGAAGGTCAGTTTGATTCCTGGTCGAGTCAAACCAATGACTTATACAAATTAATACTTGTCGCTTCCTAGCTTGGTGCTTAGGATAGGGCAAGGACTGGTTAGAGTGGGACAGCCCTATAAAGTCGTCATGAATTTGCACTGTCACAAGTCGGTACCCATCCTGATATGGCTTTAGATGTTTGTTTGTTTGTTGTTGTTTTACATCCTAGCAACATCTAAGGTCATATCAGGACGGGTACCGACTTGCGACAGTGCGCACTCATGGCTACTTTATAGTGCTGTCCCACTGGGAAACCAGGCCGCCGGCACCATGACCTGGTATCCCACTCAGTCACATTATCCTGACACTGAGCACACCAGCCCTTGCCCTGTCCTAATAATGCCGAGCACCTGGCTAGGAAGCGACAAGCACCAATTTTCAAGTCATTGGTTTGACTCGACCAAGGTTCGAACCCATGACCCCATGATCTACCAGCACGGGAGACGGATGCTCCAACTCATTCGGCCATCCCGTCTGGTCTCTTAAATGAAAGAATTAAACAAGCCACACCCTTCTGCATATGAGTATATGAAAGTTGATATACAGGGAAACCTCGTCATAACGCGATCGTAGAAGTCCATAAAAAGTCATCGTGAAAAAAAAGCGGGTTCGAGCTAAATCGCGGTTCAGTTGATTGAATTACCTTTGAATTAAATAATTCCGGGACCAATGAATCATCGCGTTATACCAGAATTAAATCGGGGTTTCACTGTATATATAAAAGGTACAAGACAATCACTCACAAAAAAACGCTACCAGTACTAGCTGTCAGTAGAGGGTAGATTTGTTCAACCTCAGAGTAGACCTCAACACTAAACGCTAGCGGTATAAGATCTACAAAGAGAGGCCCGACTTGAGGTCAGGAAACACTCATTTTCTTTTGTATGACAGATCCATGGAACAGTCATCCAGACCAAATGGTTGATGCACGAATGGTAGAAGCATTTGAGAGAAAACTGGATAGACATTGGAGATGACACCCACAATTACATGACTTCAGGGCTCCATCTAGGTCCATATTCGTGCAAACAAATAGCTCTTTTAAACCGTAATGGGTGGGCATTAGAGGCCCAATGGAACCTAGATCAGCCAGAAGAGGATCTGTTAGTTAATACCCTGCATGTCACCAATCTCATGCATTGTATAGACTACATCACGGTTCCGACTGCGCATGCGCTGAAAACGGCGTTGGGAGCAAAGCAAAGGCGTACGCCCATTGAGTTTGTCAATACGCGTAGGGAAAAACTGGCATTTTTATTCAAAATAACTAGAAATACATAACAATTTGGCATAAACATGGACGGAAGGATGCAATATAATAATATAATGAATATGTTTAAGACACAACTCTCCATAAACCATAGAATATAAATAAAAACATGAATAAAATAACTAAAACTGACTCTGGCTATGGCTCTAACACTAGTCTGAGTGCCTAGATTCGTCTAAATCTAAATGCACATGGCATAAGATGTGGTCGTTATATTGATGTAAATGGAATGCTGGATAAAAGATTAATATCTTAATTTATTATATATATATTTTTTTAGTTGGTATTCTATGTTTCAAACAAGAGCTGAGATGAGCTGAAACTAGCACATTTCATAGCTGCACCCAGTGTATTAGCATGTGCCATGTGCTTCTCGTGGCTTTGTTTTGCTCTGATGCATCCCACAATGCACCGCGCCGCTGGAACCGTGATGTAGTCTATTATGGGTATAGTACTAGAGTGGCCACATCAGTGCCTGTAGTGACATAGCATGGGGTTCAGAGAGGCGTTCTTGTGGAATGCGTCATGTCCACTGCACCTACCTTCATTGTATTGTCGTTGCTGAAGACCCGGATGTCATACTTGGGGGACCATTTGGCTTTATTTACCACATAGGACACGAACAGTTCAATGTCCATGTCCTCTGACGTCTCGAGTAGAATCGACAGCTCTCTGCAACAAATGTAACGACAGGTGAGTCTAATTAAATTATTATTTTATTTGCACCAAAACTTCTCAAAGATAAATTTCAATCGCAAGAAGCCGACCCATGTTACTGTGGTGAGTGCGTGGTGGTGGCGCCACCTGTCATACTCAGTCAATCATTTGCAGAGCAAACAGATCATACAGAGAACCTTCGTTATTTATATAGTAAAACCTCTCTAACCGACCACCTCCACAGATCAACCACTCCCCTATATCGATTGCTTTATTTGGGTCCTAAACGATTGCCCATACAATACCAACGTAATGATAAAAAAAACTCCCTAAACCGACCACCTCGCTAAATGGACCATTTAAAGTCGGTCCCATGGTCGGTCGATTTAGAGAAGTTTGACTGGACTCGCATAATTTTTATACACTATACAGATATGAAAAATAAATGAACAGTACAACAATATATGATGTATACATAATCTATTAAATTTATTTTAAAATAGATAAATCGCAAGCACTGTAAAACCAGATAAACAACATGTCAATATAGACATATTATAACCTAAAATAATAACCATGTGTTGGTGCCCATATTCAGTTATATTTAGCGTTTGTTCTTGGTGGATCCGCAACTAAACCACAACCACCGTTTTCAAGCCAAATACATTGTAGTCCAAGAATTATGAATGCGGATATCAACATTTGCAACATCACATTGTTGGCACATGAAAAGAACGGCTGTAATGCCATAGTGGAATTTATTAGCCTCGATCTGGGTCAGTTTTGTTCTTTTGTATTTAATGTTTGTGTAATTTGTGCCATTTTCAAGCTTTGTGAAGAACGCTCACACTAGTCACAGAGCATGGTTGGTTGTTGGAGTTTTACATCCTGGCAACATCTAAGATCATATCAGTATGGGAACTGACTTGTGACAATGTGCACTCATGGTGACTTAATAGTGCTGCCCCACTGGGAAATCAGGCCACTGGTACCATGACCTGATATCCCACTCAGTCACATTATCCTGACACTGAGCCAACCAGTCCTTACCCTACCCTAATAATGCCGAGCGTCTGGCTAGGAAGTGACAAATATCAATTTTTAAGTCATTGGTTTGACTCGACCGGGGTTACAACCCTAGGGTTCAAATCCCATGATCTACCAAAACGGGAGACTGACGCTCAACTCATTCGGCCACCCCGGATGAGGCTTGAATTCACAGCCTTCAGATTATGCCAGAGCATGGTCCCACATGAAAATAAAACACTATGCAAGTGTGGCATTTTGGAACGAAATAACATACAGCATTCCCATATAAGGAACACACATACTCAACACTTCCGACGCATGCGCTATGACAGGGTGGCGATCAATGTTGAGATATGTACAACAAATATGCTTTGACAGCTGTTAATACTTTAATAGTTGCTAAATCGACGTTTAATACATGTCTGGGATATTGCCATACTATTTGAAGAATTCTTAAGGCCCGGTCACATACACGTTAGTGGACGTAGTTGAACGTGGTGGAGGCTAACATAGTTGAACATAGTTGGACGTAGTTGAACGTACCGGCATCCGTACTTCTCCGTCATGCTAACTTTGTAATAACGTGGGTGGGCCATGAGTTCCGATTTAATCTTTGGACATGTTCAAAAGAGCGCTACATTAGAGGCTAACGTACTGTGGCGAAGTCTCCATACTCTTAACGTACTCTAGCATACTTTAGCGTACTTGGACATAGTGGACCATAGTGGAGGCTAACATATGTTGAATGTAGTTGAACGTAGTTGAACGTAGTTGAACATACCGGCATCCATGCCGTAACGTATTTATCCATACCAAACATGCCGTACCTTACAGCATTTCACCGTAGTTTAACGTCCTTACACCACGTTTGACCCACGTTAATCTATCCTATGTTCAACTATGTTCAACTACGTTCACTAACGTGTATGTGACCAGGGCTTTAGAGAACCGCATGCCATACGCTCACACCAATTAGTGTGTTTATAGCGTGTAACCATGACAACTATAACAACCACATCCCGCCAAGGTATCTTTGCACATTGCCTGAGAGAAAACTCCCTCCCTGTCTCGCCCTCTATGTTTTCCTCCCTCTTCCTCCCCTCTCCGCCCCTCCTCTCTCTGTGTCCCTCCTCCCCTTTCCCCATATCTAAGAGAAACCTCTATCCATGCTCTAGCTTCCCTCTCCCTCTCTGTCTGTCTTCCCCCTCCCATCTCCTCTCTCAGTCTCAGAGAAGGTTCTCCCTAAGCTCTTTCAGTAAGCTGTGTGTGTGTGTGTGTGTGTGTGTGTGTGTGTGTGTGTGTGTGTGTGTGTGTGTGTGTGTGTGTGTGTGTGTGTGTAAGCTCCCATCTGTTTCTGTCTCTCTGTCTCTGTCTCTCTCTCTGCTCTCTCTCTCTGTGTCTCTCTCTCACTCACACACACACCCTTTCTCTGTCTGGGCGACATTAATCTAATATTATTTGGCACATTATCAAAATTCCCTAAATATCATGGGGGAGGGGGTGGCATTTCCGATCTTGTGACCGAGCCAACTACAGGCGAGACAGAAATATTCATGGGGAAGAGAGGGGAGAAAGGAGAGGGAAGAGATAGGGGAGAGGGAGGATGGAAAGGGGAAATGAGGAAGGAGAGAGTGGTAGGAAGGAGAGAGGAGGAGAAGGGAGCGAGGGAAGGACAGAGAGGGAGAGATAGCGAAGAGGGGGAAGAGAGTGGAGAAAGGGAGGGAGAATTAGAGGGGAGTAGAGGGGTGAGAGTGGGGACGGGAGGGGAGGGATGGAAGGAGAGAAGGAGAGAAGAGAAGGGATAGAGGGAAGGAGAGAGAATTAGAGAGGGAAGTAGAAGAGAGGGAGAGAGGGGAGAGAGAGGGAGAGGGGAGAGAGAGGGAGAGGTGGAGAGAGGATGGAGAGAGTGGAGGGAGGGAGGGAGAAAGGGGAGGGAGGGAGGGAGGGAGGGAGGGAGGGAGGGAGGGAGAAAGAAAGGGGAGGGAGGGAGAGGGGGGGTGGTGGCATTACTAATTAGCTTGTGCCATTTATGCACGTCTCCAAGTTGACTGGGCACTTGACTGGGCGAAGCAGTGCCGGCCTCGGCCGACCCACATGGGGACGTGGCCTTTGCAGTTCACACAAATCGATACTCCCAGGGATCGGACCGGGCACGGCGGCGCCGCCAAAGCCATCGCCACGAGGCCCCAACATTTCACACACACACACCTTCTTATCGGCCACCTTTTGCGAGCACATTCTTTTAGCTGAATGCGTATGTATATGAATATGGAGCAATACATAACGTTTAACAAAAATAGCAAAAATTATCTATTTGAAAGAGAATACAACTTTTTATTTAATTTAATTTAAAAAAATTGAAACTTGAAAATATCTTGGTGTGCACCATTTGACTTTTTAAATTAAAAAAAAAATAGATTTTCTCTTTTGTGTTACTACTGATGGGCAAGGAACAGTGGAATGAGGAAAAACAATTCTCTGCGATTGAACCCCCTCCCCCCATTCTGCTTCATCAATGAATGTAACAAGAACAACAACAAAATAAATCAAATTAAATTAAAAAAGAACATTTTGCTTTTATTTTAATCAGGAATGCCGTCCAACAGATCTCGGTGTCAAGAATCGTGCCGACCATTAGGTGTACGGGGGCGGTGGGCGGTGAGGGGGTGGTCTGCAGAATGCTCCAATAGACTAGTTTGTCATTCCAGCGGCGCGGTGCATTGTGGGTCACATCAAAGAAAAACAAACCCGCGCGAAGCACATGCCACATGCTAATACACTGTGTGCAGCTATGAAATGTGCTAGTTTCAGCTCATCTCAGCTCTTGTTTGAAACATAGAATACCAACTAAAAAATATATATATATAATATACTAAGATGTTAATCTTTTATCCAGCATTGCATTTACATCAATCTAATCAGCACATCCTATACCATCTACATTTAGCTTTAGACAGATCTGGTCACTCAGACTAATGTTAGAGCCATAGCCAGAGTAAGTTTTACATATTTTATTCATGTTTCTATTTATATCCCATGGTTAATAACATCTGTTGGACTAGGACATGTGTAGGCTTAATCAGACATTGGTTTTATATTTCTTTGAAACAAGTTTCTGTTGACACATTTGATATTTTAATATTTAGAACAAGGATTAAAAATGGTGATGTGAATATCAGCCTGTAAAGTGATTGTTTTGTGGGGAATTTCAAAGCTCAAAATGCTTAATTATGGATAGTTGTGTCTTAAATATATTCATTATATTATTATATTGCATTCTGTATTTCTATTAATTTTGAATAAAATCTAAGTTTTGACTACGCGTATCGGCAAACTCAATGGCCGGGAGCATTCGTTTTGCTACCAACGCCGTTTGTTTTCAGCGCATGCGCAGTCGGAATGACGATCTCGTCTATTTAAAAAAAAAATTTGTGACTAAAGTGTATTTTATTCATCGAATAATATTTCTTGCAGGGCCAGAGCACTGGTCTTCCGGCCGTACAGTACAATTCCTTAATACATAAATGAAACTACTATCAGTTGTAATAGTAACTGCACGCAAATCCTGTTTGATACTAAAAGTATTATACATTTTATAAGTGAAGTATCAGCTGTAGAAGTGACTGTGTACAATTCCAGTCCAATAAAAGTATCACACATTCGGTGAATATGTATTGCATGGTTTTAGAATTTTCTTGTTTTTTGTAAAGAAATATATAAAAATATATATACCTATTTTCAAATCCATGCACAGTATATGTGCAAATCAGTGGACCTAATCACAATTAGGGTTAATACACAGTGCGGCATGCGTTATGCAACGTGCGTTAAGCTAGGATTCCTTACACACGGTAAGCGGCATGCGGCATGCGGCAAGCGGCATGCGGTATGCGAATGGGAAGATTCCTTACACACGGCATGCGGCGTGCGGCATGCGGTAAGCAGCATATAAAAGTGTGCACCCATGTGTACATTCATTGGTATTCATATTTATGTGCATATGGTAGCATTTTTAGCTTTAAGCTAGGATTCCTTACACACGGTAACCGTCAGTCTCCCGATTGGGACGGTCCTAACATCCTAAACTGAGCCATGTTAGGACCGTCCTTTTCGGTCAACAAAACCATTATTTTGTCTTTATGTGTGCTATTTCTACTCCTGGGGGTTCCTACCTTTATTATAACCAAATTATAGATAAGTATTCATATTTTTGTGGCTCTGGTAGCATTTTTAGCAACCCGAACCACCACCACTACCATATGTTTCCACTCAGAAGCCTTGGAGACTGCTTCCTAACAGGTCCGCGCTCTACCTTGTCCTGGCTGTCCGTAATTATCAGTCGCCTCCTCCAGCCTTATATCAATGGACAAATGCGACTGATGCTTTTCTATTCACACCCCATGTTAGGACCGTCCTTTTCGGTCAACAAAACCATTATTTTGTCTTTATGTGTGCTATTTCTACGGGTGGGGGGTTCCTACCTTTATTATAACCAAATTATAGATAAGTATTCATATTTTTGTGGCTCTGGTAGCATTTTTAGCAACCCGAACCACCACCACTACCATATGTTTCCACTCAGAAGCCTTGGAGACTGCTTCCTAACAGGTCCGCGCTCTACCTTGTACTGGCTGTCCGTAATTATCAGTCGCCTCCTCCAGCCTTATATCAATGGACATGGAGGTTCCTACCTTTATAATTACCAAATTATAGATAAGTATTCATATTTTTGTGGCTCTGGTAGCATTTTTACCAGTCGCCTCCTCCAGCCTTATATCAATGGACAACACACAGAGAATGGGACGGTCCAAACATGGCTCAGTTTAGCTTGCTTAGAGCGATGTTAGGACCGTCCCAAATATGAAGACTGCTTCCTCACAGGTCCGCCGCATAAACCTACATGTTTGCACCGGCTGTCCGTAATTATCAGTCGCCTCCTCCAGCCTTATATCAATGGACAAATGCGACTGATGCTTTTCTATTCACACCACCCTGTCCCGGCTGTCCGTAATTATCAGTCGCCTCCTCCAGCCTTATATCAATGGACAAATGCGACTGATGCTAATCTATTCGCACCCCCGTGTCGCATGCCGCATGCCGGACCGATCGCTACAGGGACCGATCGAGTTGTCGCATTCGCATTCGCATTCGCATTCGCATTCGCATACCGTATGTAAGGGTTGCAGCCCATTGACTTCAAGGCGTTTCGATTTTTTGCCGCATTCGCATTCGCATTCGCAGATCGCATACCGCGTGTAAGGAATCTCAGCTTTATGCGACGTGCGTCATGCGACGTGTGTCATGCGTTAGCGACGTGTGGTTGTGAAGATTCCACAAACATATATTCATACATACATACATACATACATACATACATACATACATACATACATACATACATACATACATACACACACACACACGCACACACACACACCCACACACACACGCGCATATTATATAAAGGAAACATCTTCTGGTGCGACTGTGTGTGTGGCGCGTCCATTAGGGACGGGGAGGGCCTCTATGTGTCCGGTCAAGGAGACATAATATACAGGGTCCGTACCCATGTGAAGATATGGAATTGAGGGCTTTTCAAGGCTATTTAAAAAAATACGAATTCAAGACTATTTTCATTTGGATTTCAGGAAAAATACAACAATGGCGAATGGCGATTTCAGACTAATTTAGATCAGTAGGGAGTTTAATGAAATTCAAGGGTTTTCAAGATCAATTTCCAAAAATAGGTTAAATTCAAGACTTGTCAACTTATTCAAGGCCTTGAAATGGGCCAAATGAAGTTCAAAACTTTCCAGGCCCCATACATACACTGAATATAGACTAATCGGAACAATATAAAATAAGTAATTCTATTATGACCCTTTATACTCGTATAATATGTTTTGCATCATAATATATATATAACTATATATATACACACAAACACACACACACGTCATATTAAGGGGTCCTTCCCCTCATCCTCCTCCTCTTCCTTTCCCACCCCAATGTACAGTTTGTACGCTTGTGAAAATGTTAATAATTGTGAAGGACCTCCTAAGTGAGAATGGAACGTCGGCTTTAAAGTTGTATAGTCTGATGAAATGTCAAATTTTCAAAACCAAACCAATTATCTAGATTTGATATTACATATCTAACTTAGATACTGATGCACTTATTAAGAATTTGTTTTTGCGTAGAAGCCAATACTGAGTCAATATAACAGAACCTGTTACTGCAGATGTCAATGGTGTCAGAGTTTTGGCAAGCTTGCCAAAAGTAATTTTCCATGTTTGCACTCAAAATATCTAAAAGGTTTACCACTTAAAATAAAAGTAACATTGAACTAATGTAAAGTAGATACTAGTGATCGATCTAATATATTTATCTCAGAAAAAATACAGAAATTCAAACCCATCGGACTATGCAACCTTAATACAGAAGTTTGCATTCTCATACGGTGCATTGAGACTGCTTTGTCGTTTATTTATTACTTGCCGATAGTCACCCGATCAATCAATACATATTTTTCCCCGCTGGATTACCATGGACAATTTCACACAGCTGCAATCTCTCAAATGATTAATTACACCAACAAACCAGGTCAAGAATCAAATAAATTCACGGTTAATGCGATTTTCTCTCTCTATTTTACTTGTCGATGACAAAGTGCTGATCACACATGGACGGTCTGCACATTGGAGCAGAACAGGATAATTACTTTTCACCCACCCACCCACCAATAGGTTGATTCCGCAAAATAAAAAAGGCAAGTAATTAAATAGGGCACATAAGTGTGCCTACGCGATTACCATAGTGACTGACACGTACGGGCGATAATGAAAGCACGATCATATTAATAATTTCAATTTAAAACTATCCGAATAAAAACAACCATTCTGCTATTGCCATGCGGAGAATAGTCGTTATTATGGTTTGTTTGTGTTTGTTTGTTGTGGGTTTTACGTCCGGGCAACATCTAAGGTCGTATCAGGACTCGTACCGACTTGTGACAATGTGACAATGCGCAGTCATGGCAACTTTATAGTGTTGCCTCACTGGAACAGGGTGCTAATAGGAGTGTGTGTGTGGGGAGGGGCAGGGGGAGCGGAGGTGTGTGTGTGTGTGTGTGTGTGTGTGTGAGAGAGAATGTGAGTGAGTGTGAGTGAGCAGGTATGTGTGTTTAAATGTGTGTGTGAGTGTGTGTCTGAGTATGAGTGAGTGTGCATGTGCATGAGAGTGTGCATGTGTGTGTGTGTGAGTGTGTGTGAGAGAAACCTACTGTGCCCGTGTATGTAAGTGTGCATGCATGTATGTTATGTGTGAGTATGCATGTGTCAGAGTGACTGACTGTGTGTGTATGTGTGAGTGTGTATTTGAGTGTGCGAGTGTGTATGTGTGAGTGTGTGTGAGAGTAACCGACTGTGCCCGTGTATGTAAGTGTGCATGCATGTATGTGTGAGTATGCGTGTTTCAAAGTGACTGACTGTGTGCTTATGTGTGAGTGTGCGTGTGTATTTGAGTGTGCACATGTGTATGTGTGAGTGTGTGTGAGAGTAACTGACTGTGCCCACGTATGTAAGTGTGCATGCATGTATGTGTGAGTATGCGTGTGTCAGTGACTGACTGCGTGTATGTGAGTTTGCACGTGTATTTGGGTGTGCACATATGTATGTGTGAGTGTGTGTGAGAGTAACTGACTGTGCCCGTGTATTTAAGTGTGCATGCATGTATGTGTGAGTATGCGTGTGTGAGAGTGATTGGTTGTGCGTGTATGTGTGAGTGTGTGCGTGTGTGTGTGCGTGTGAGATGAGGGGTGGTGGTGCCCGGATGCACTGAACCCACCGCCAGGTTAACAAGACAGCCCCGTGAAAAGCTTCCGGTCGGCCGGGTTGTCTGAATCCCGGCGAACGCGCAGAACGCTTGGGAGTGCGTGACGTCATGATAAGGCGTCCCCGAGACGGGAACGCCGAGTAATTGTGGTGTCACCGTGACGCTGTGCACGTTCCATTGGTCGTGATTTGAAGAGGTCGGGATCAGAATATGCCCAGGGAGGTGTGTGTGGACAGATGTGTGTGTGTGTGTGTGTGTGTGTGTGTGTGTGTGTGTGTGTGTGTGTGTGTGAATTTATATTATATATATATATATATATATATATATATATATATATATATGGGAAGTGGATATATAGTATAGTTATATGAATCTTACCTGGGTACAGATGATGGATAACTGTTGTTTTCCCGAGGTACAAGCCTCGGTTAGATGTTGGCTAGGGAGAAGGAAGCACGTCAGGTACCAGCAATCTTTACCTACTTATTCAGGATAAAAATGATCTTAAACTCAAATGGATACTTAATGTTTTCGTCTTGGCACAAGCAAACATGATAGATGTGGCAGGGTGTGGAGGGTGGGCCCTAGCCAACATCTAACCGAGGCTTGTACCTCGGGAAAACAACAGTTATCCATCATCTGTACCCAGGTAAGATTTGTATAACTATACTATTTTACCTCGGTACTACGCCTCAGGCTAGCTTCAGGCTAGGGAGAATTTTACATAACTTCATTTTTATCCTTAATTCATTCATATTCAAAACCATAATCATTTATAGTTTTTTATATTTCATACCGTATTCATTAGTATTAATACTTTTAACTTTTCTCACCTGTCTTGTTAATTGGTGAGTAAGCGTGTGGCCAGGCCGCTCGACTTTTCTAGTCGTTTGTTGTAATGTTTTGCAAACAATCTAGCAGTCTTCCAGCCTGCATGTGCCAGGATCCGTTTCACTGAGATCCCTAGCAGTCGTGCTTTGGAGACCATGGCTCCTCGTGTCGAATGGGAAGCGTAGCGTCCCGTGTCCACTCCTGCTGCCTTCAGGACAATAATGGTCCATCGTGCCAGAGTGTCTCTTGAAATACCTTTGTGTGGTTTAATAAAACTCACCAACAATTGTCTTGAATTCCTAATAACTTTTGTCTTGGATAAATATACCCGTATGGCAGACACTACACACAGTTGTCTGTCATCCGGGAAACTGTTCAAATGCACTGTAGATAATGGATCCCCTGTGCGGTTTGACTTTAACAATTGGTGTAAATCAAACGTCGCCTCCTTGCGATCTATCTCCAAACCATCCAATGACAATGCTACAATCGTCTGTCCTCTGTGACCAGTGACTAACAACAATAATACTGCTACCTTAAATCCTAGCTGTTTTAAATCTAAATTCCTATTACTAGGCCAACTCTTAAATAGTGTGAACACAATTGACACATCCCAAAACCTATTATATTTTGGCTTTGGAGGGTTTCTTTCGTAAACCGATCTCAAAAACCAACAAACCACTTGGTGTTTCCCAATTGTCTGTCCATCAATTCGGGGAAGTATAATGGATAAAGCGCATCTTGCTGCATTCAGCGCTCCAAACCCCAACCCCTGATCTTCCAGCATCCTTAAAAATCGAATTACTTGTGCAATTGTAGGCTTCATTGCTTTTACCTTCATAAGCAAACAATGAAGCCCCCATTTCTTCAAATAACTTGAATATAACTTAACAGTTCCTTTCCTCCAAACATGGGAAGTTAATCTCTCCCGAGTAACCTTATCTAACCCAAACTGTTGTAAATATTTGTTGAAAAACGGAATTACCGGAGGTGTATTATTTACACGTCTCCGTGAATCTTCCACCGGCCTTGTGGGAATCGTATAGGTTCCTTGGCTCCGGGGGCCACTCCTACCAACCATGGCTGCATGTCCCAATCTGGAACTATCAGTCTCCTGATCTTCATTTCTACTCCTTTGATTTGACGGAAAACTGACAGCCGTGGAGGTTTGCGTAGCCCTATCTACTTGTTCCCTGGAGGAGGGAACGGCTTGGTGGGAGTAAACTCCCTCCTGAACGGTCGATTTCCGTCGTTCCAGCCGAATGACTGGCGCTGACCCCGACCTCTGGGCTGGAAAGTCGGTCCCGGCCTTCCTCCTCTGGCAGGGGGCCGACGAAAATCCACTTGAGTTTTACGAAACTGAGTGTTAGGTTCCACCGGCTTACCTTTGTCTATATTCTTCCCATACTTAGCTTCAGCCTCCACTCCCTTGAAGAGATACTGGAGCTGGCCGCCAAACATCTTGGTTTTGTCCAACGGTTTTCCCTTTATTGGCTTGGGAGGAAGGAAAAGAGTATATTCCTTCCCATCATTGTCGACAATTTTCTTGGACCTGGCTACCTCTCTACCAGCGTCCGTACAGACGGCTTTGAAGACATTCTCAAACCGTCTACTCGAAATATAGTTAGCGGCAGCCGTTAACATGCCCAGACCCTTATCCATGGTTCTGGCCAGCGAAGAGAACTTATTCTCAGTTTGCATACGATTGGCCACTGGAGCAATCGCTGTCAAGGCCCCAAGGACCGCCTTGTGAACTGTGAAAAGAGTCAACTCAAACTTTTTCCTCTCCTCATTCAGATGAACATCCTTGTCCATCTCCTTCACCTGCGAATGAGGAACACCTTTAATCCCCGTCAGCTGTACACCCAGCCTGGTGATTACTTCCGCCGGTTTGAAAGTATTAAAGTGCCCCTTAATAGTTTCTCTCATCATGGTTGTTGTAAGGACTTTCTTGGCTTTTTCTTTAGCGCATTTCTTGCGCACTTTGCCACCTATCTTTGCAAACAACCCCACTCGGTCAGTCTCTGAATCTGATTCCGTTGTCGATGAATCATCGGAAGAATCTGAAGAAGAATCTTTCTTCTTCTTCTTCTTTTTCTTAGTCTTCCTTTTCTTTGTCTTCTTTTTCACCACCTTCTTTCTTGCCTTTGTGAACTCGTCTCCTGACGAGACCACTGCTTTCTTAACTTTCTTCTTTTTAACCCAGCGCATTGGGTCCGAAGATGAATCATCATCCCTTGACAACTCCTCTTCCCCACCAACTGCTTCCTCGTCCGAGTCAGTCTCTGGAGGAGGTGACCTTTTCTTTCGATGAAAAGTAGCCTGGTCATGGTTAAGGAGCTGTAACTCCAACATCTCCATCCGGGCTTCCCAATCCAGTGGCGGCACTCGCAACACCACCGAGTCACAACTGTCGTCTGGATCCGACATACCATGCGTCCCGGGCCGAGGCGACGGAGGAACCGCCAACACTTGCCCCTCATCGGACTCATCCGGTGGGCGACCCTCTGCGGCAGCTGGCGCCACCGTCTTACCGCGCTTCGTGGCCATCAGAAATCTGGAAACAATCGAACGAGAGTTACCAAACAGCCATGGCGCATTGACTAAATGTCACGCAAGATTAATTGAATAACCATTGTGCATCTAGTGATGTAGTAAACCGTTTTAAACTGTTTCTACACAGGCGTGGATAAGCTAAGTTTGTCGTAGGTCGGTGTGAACCAAACCAAACGAGGGGTAGGGACCAGTAAACCGGTACCCTCCCACACTCTCTGTTCCGTACACTTCTCCCCCCTGCGGCTACTGCGCCAGCAAGTTGGAGAAAATGCTACGAAACTCGGAGCGTACGCCTAACTATGGGGAGTCTATAAAAGAAACCCAAGATTATTTCCAACACGAATCCATAAGAGAGACCGCGGAAATAATCCCAAAAAGACAAATGAGGCTAATTTCCAGAACCCCTTACGTGTTCCACGTCAACAATGCCGAATGGGCGTATATTAATTTATCGAAAAAAACACCACGAGATGCACAATAATTCAATAAATTAACCAAACAAAGCATATATACACAAGAAATACCTATAAAGCCTGCACAGGTCTTCATACCCTTAGCCTGGCAGGAGCAAACCGATAATCCAGTTCCAAACCCCTTACGGGCCTCGCTCCTCCGACTACCGGCAATAACACCGAAATGGCGTAAATTAATTTCTAAAATAATTGCATATGCACCATTAATTCGACAATTTAAGAAATAAGAAGCATATGTACCCAAGCAATAGGTATCCTCCTGTATTCTTGGGTTTTTTAAACTCAAACCAACACTACAAGGTAGCGATAATCGAGTCGACAAGAAATAAACAAAATGGCGAACCCAAACTACAGCGTACCGGCACTCGAACGGTAACCGCTGATAACTACTTTAATAAATTCGCCAAATTACTATAACTTGCACCAAAGACTCCACAGGTCTTAATAAACACTCCTGTGAAATTTATATCCCCAGTTACTATGAATTACGTAGTTATTTGTCGATAACGACGTCTATGGGGAAATAAACAAATTGGCGAA
Organism: Branchipolynoe longqiensis; assembly: GCA_030323885.1. Lineage (NCBI taxonomy): Eukaryota > Metazoa > Annelida > Polychaeta > Phyllodocida > Polynoidae > Branchipolynoe > Branchipolynoe longqiensis. The sequence goes on from CM059189.1 coordinate 42,128,756, forward strand.
CCCAACCTAGCGTACCGGCACACAACACGGTTAAACGCTAACTATTACTTTAATAAATTCGCCAATTTAATATAACTTTGACCAAAGACTCCACGGGTCTTAATAAACATTCCCGTGAAAAATAAATCTCAACTTACCGCGAATAACGTAGTTAAATCTCGATAAAGACCGCTGTCACCTCGCACACGTCTTCACAGTGCGAGATCCATATGCTAATTGCTGGTACCTGACGTGCTTCCTTCTCCCTAGCCTGAAGCTAGCCTGAGGCGTAGTACCGAGGTAAAATTGTTATATATGATGCATGTGAATTATACAAGTATAAATCAATGGAAGCTCTACCAACATTTCTATTCATTCTGTAAGTGTAATGATTCACTATTTATCACTGGTGGCGTCCTGAACGGATCCCCAGCACACTAACCATGGCTGGCCTTCTGCCTCACACACTGCTATATATAAAAGTTCTGTGCGCAAGTGACAATGTTAGCACCGGAAGTATGGTTGGGTGGTGGTGGAGCCACCAGTACCCACATGAGTAAGGAGAACATACATGCAGAGAGCATGCAGAGAGAACATACATGCAGAGGCTAATAAAATAATTCAGAATAACATAATATAATAGACATATAGAAAATCCCTTCTGTGGCTTTCATACTCGCATAATGCTTATACATCATATATATATATGCTTTATACTCGCATAATGCTTATACATCATATATATATATATATGCTTATACATCATATATATATATATGATGTATAAGCAGTATGCGAGTATAAAGGCATGGAAGGGAATTTATTACTTTTATTTGTTATATTCATTATTTACCAATTACTATTCTCGATCTATTCACTCCTTCTACATCATGGTACTGGTGGCCACAGTGAGCAGTGTGTGAGGCAGAAGGCCAACCGTGGTTAGTGTGCTGGGGATCCGTTCAGGATGCCACCATTGATAAATAGTGAATCATTACACTTATAGAATGAATAGAAATGTTGGTAGAGCTTCTATTGATTTATGTGCTCTATAATCTATTATGGGAATATAAACAAGGACACTACCCCCTAGCAGTTCTCTCCCTTTACTTACTCTATACCCTAATGTCATTGAGCTAGTACTACCAACCCCATAGGACTAGGTTAGTTCCTTCATTCTCCACTGCACTGCCAGCTGTGAGCAGCTCATGAATGCATGATACCAGCTGCGCCTGCATCATATATAACAATATATTCACTACCCATCGGAAGCCAACTCCCGACCACATAGGACCGCTTTCAGTGGTGCCCATACAGTGCTGCAGATTTGCAGCCTTCAGCGCGAGAACGCCACCGAAAACTCCCCAAAAACAATCTATAAAATAGACAGAATGAGAGGAGAGAGAGACAGAGAGAGAGAGAGAGAGAGAGAGAGGAGAGAGAGATAGAGAGATAGAGAGAAAGAGGGGAAGTGGAGGTAAATGATTATTGACTCAGTTTTCCATAAATAACAGCTTGACCAGCAGCCAGACTGATCTTTAATTATCGATTTGTTATGCGGAACAGAGCAGGGCTTCATAGCATTTACAGAACTACAAGTCCTCCTCAGAGTGAGAGCTTCAATGGGGTAGCTTTTAATAAGTTTTTAATAACTTGTGCAGGGCCTCTTCCACTCATGATTTTACTATAATTTGTAAGTATAAAGTTGTATTAGTTTTTTTGTGGTTTTATCTCCTGGCAACATTTATATATATCGACTTGTGACAGTGCACACTCATGGACACTTTATAGTTCACGACCTCCAGACGACGGCGGGTTAACATCATCATATCGGTTATATCGGTTAGTGTATCGCAGGCATTATCTATCGGAGGCCAGATTGAACTTTTCCAACAACACCAAAATAAAGATGAAATATCAAAACTGAAACAAAAATGGAGAGGTTACTTTGGGAGGAGGTGGGATTTACACGCGGTTCATGTGTGTGCATTAATATTAATATTAATAGCACCCTGCTTTGAGGTGGGGCGTGTGTTTGCAATGATAATCGGACAGAAGGCACTGAGGTTTCCTAAAGGCTCTCAGAATGAATGTCGATGCTAAAATAAAAAACAAGAATAATAATAACAAGTAGATGTACAGGAAGTTGAAAAGTTAGCAAGATTAGAAAAATAAACAAGATTAGAAAATAAAAGAATAATGAAACAAAGTAGTAGTAGAAGAACACAGATTATAAAAAAAAGAATAATGAAAGTAAGTAGTAGAAGAAGAATAAAAGGAGGAGGAAGAAGAGGAGGAAGAAGAGGAGGAAAAAGAGAAGAGGCCGTGAGGAGCAGTGACGGAATGAGGAAGACGAGGAAGGCATCGCAAGTGGCGCCCCGAAAAAGAAGGGATGGGCCGATAGGAATGAAGAGGAGGGGGGGGGGGTGGGGCGAAAAAGAGAAAAGGGATCAGTGGAGCAGCAGGATGAGCGAAGAGGGGAGGATGATGAAGAGGAGGAAGAAGAGGAGGAAAAAGAGAAGGGGCCCGGGAGCAGGCGGAGGAGGAAGGATGAAGAGGAGGAAGAATGCTGGAGAAAAAAACGCGAGCCGAAAAAGAGAAGGGGGTGTAGACGGAGTATGGAGGAAATGACGGAAGAGCGAAAGAAAAATAGAAGGGATGTGGGAGCAGGAGGATGAGGAAGAGGAGGAAGGATGAAGAGGAGGAAGAAGAGGAGGAGGGAACGACAGACGGAAGAAAAGAGGCGTGAAGACGAGCGGCGCGGGAACAAGAGAAGCGGGACAGGAGCATGAGGGATGAGGAAGAAGCGATGAACCGAGGAGAGAAGAGAGGAAGAAGAGCGAGGCCGAAAAGACGACAGGGGCCACGGGCAGAGGAGGATGGAGCGAAAGAGAAGAACGGTAAGGAAGAAGTAGGGGGAGGGAAGGGCAGAGGGAGGAGCAGTGTAGAGGAGAAGGCCCGAGAAGACAGGGGAAGCAGGAGGTAAGAGAGAGAAGGAGTTCAAGTCACATAAATTATTAAAAAAAAAGATATAGTCACAAAGAGAAAATGGAGTGCAAAGACGCAGTGCACAATCTCACGAAGAGTGTGTCTATTTTCATTGAATACTTTACAAACATATTTAAATAAACTGGCCGCAATCGTTGTTTAAGGAAGCCAGACAGTGCCCCAGGCACATGTCTAAAAAAAGATCACAGAAACCAATTCCCACAGGAAATATGCAGTGCAAACCCATCTGATACAGGCTTATAACATTTCAAACCAGTAATGGATGGGGATTAATAAGTGTAAAGTAATAATAGATTAGAGTGCAAATTGTTATTTTCTCAATTTCTTCATTTTTAATTTACATATTTAAAAAAAGGTAAAAAAAAGGAGGAAATAGTTGCATCTGACAATCTCGACATAATTACTAGGGCGATTACAAGTAAAGTCGCATTAAAGCGAAGGCAGGGGTCCATAAAATGTCAATGTTTTTTCACAATTGCAACTATTTTTAGGAGTGAGGGCCACCACCCCCACCCTCACCGACTAAGCCACCCTTTTCCCTCCCCCCTTAATCCTAATACAGTAAACCTCTATAATAAAATCGACCGAGACTTGAAGGGCCTAACTTTAAAATGGTCCATTATAGGGAGGTGCGTCGGGTTTAGGGACAATATTTTATCGATTACAATGACACGTATTGTACTGGGCGATCGTTTCAAATTTGGATCCCCAATTATAGCGATCGATTATCAGGAGGACAGTACTGGGTTATAGTGAGTTGATCTGTGGGGAGACGTGGATTCGCGTTAGAGAGGGGGGCCCCGGTTGCAGCAGGGTGTGCCATAGCTGCAGTGTGTGTTGTGTGCGTTCGTTGTGTATCCAAATGCAGTACGCACCGGGGCTAGCCCGGCTGCAGCAGGGTGACATGCATGGTCTGCCAGGGATTAGTATGCCTCTTACTTTCACTGCTGTCGTGGCCATGCGTCGTGTGTATCATATGAGTGGTGGACCGGTTGCAGCAGCCGGTCCCGGTGTGCATGCTGCAGCTGCGTGTGATCTATAGGCGATGCCCGTGTGTGTATCAATGAGTGGGGGACCGGTGCAGCAGGGTGTGCATGCTGGCCAGTTGCCGGTATGAGCGCGTGTCGTGCGAACTAGTGTGTGTGTCAATGCACTCGTCGCGGAGGCTTTGTAGGGCTCGCGCCTGACAGCAGTGGTGCCTGCTAGCCTCTGCCCCGAGTGGGTAGTGTCAATGTGTCATATAGTGGGAACCTGATTTGCAGCCACACCCTGGTGTCTGTGCATGCTGCAGTGGGGTGCGAGTGCGTAGATGTGTTGTTTCTTCTGTCAATGAGTGGAGGGCCCGGTGCCCAGCAGGGGTGTACACACATTGTGTGTGCCTCGGAACCAGTCACCATGCCGTGGCAGATACCAGGGCTGTCGTCGCCTTGTGTTCATCAAGCCCTCCTCCAGGCGCTGGATTACTGGGTTGAGGTTCACGGGTGTCGTTGTGCAGTACGGCTTAGATCGGGCGGGCAATATTTTACTAACAATTCATCTAAGTTAATTTACCTCCAGACAAATGTTTCGAATAAGACGAGAGCCAATTACCCAAATATACTTGATAGTATAAAAACCCTTTTCTTCTTCCCTTTTTCTTCCTATTATTAATTATTTTGTATTATTAATTATTGTTATTATTATTATTATCATTTTTATTTCCACAATTACACATTAAGCAACGATAACGATTAGAGACTTGATGTGAATTCTCACAAATTAAAGTGTAAATTTCATTGTTTTATCCTCACTTTTCACCAATATGGGCATACTGAAAGCAAAGTTTGTGCCAATCACAATCGATATGGCGCGTCAGAGCTGAGATTGGAGAGCGCAGAAAGAGAGAGAAAGAGAGCGAGAAGCAAAAGAAGAGAGAGTGTGTGTGTTTGTGTCGTGGTGTGTTGTGTTGTGTGTATGTATGTGTGTGTATGGTGTATGTCTTTGCTGTTGTGTTGTGTACTTGTGTGTGTGTATGTGTGATGTGTGTGTCGTGTCATGTAAGGTATTTTGGTGGGTACGCGAGCGCGCTCGCGGAAAAGGCCTCATGTGTTTATCCCAACTTTCTACAATCATAATACGCACCGCTCCCCTCTCTCGGCCTGCCCGATATCTCACTGCAGACCTCGATAATCAATGCACATCACTAATGCATAAACATGTCTTCCACCAACATGCTACGTCGACACAACCCCACTCCCCCTGGTGGCCGTTCTGCAGCACCCCTTGATGCAGGTGAAGCTTACAGTTTACTGTTCCACATCACCACTTACTGCATGCACCCTACTTTGATTTATTGGGGGGGGGGGGGGGAGGGGGCGGGGTTAATAAACAGTTCCACCCCACCCCCCCCCCCCCACCCCCCCCCCCCCCCACATTTATTCATCAGAACACTACTATTCCCCCCCCAGCGCCGGTAGACAAATAGGCGCCACTGCCGTCTTCCCGCCGTTTACCGGGGGCTTTGCCTGACCCTGCCTCAGTGAACCAGACGGGAACTGCCGACACGCAATGAGTTGCAGCCGTCCGTCTCCCATTTCGAGTAGGTACGTGGATAGTCGAACCCAGGATTGAGGTGTCAAACAAATGAACTTAACAAATTTATACTTGTCGCTTCTAGCCACCTCTTGGACTTAAATTTAGTGCCCTTGACCCACACCTTTCACAGCGTGCCTCGACACGACCTACTGGCCTGAGACTAATCCCGTCCATCCCAAGTCTGTATATACACTCCACAAAGGGGTCCGGACACAGTCTGGCTACAGCTCACAAGCGGAGCCCTGCACACACACACCTACTAACTTCGATACCAGGTCACCTACCCATAGGACCAGGTTTGTCTAGACTTCCAATACATTCACATGCTTTCACTCTGAGGTCAGGTATAGGACCAAGTTGTCTGGACATTCAGTTTGTTTGTTTGTTTGTTTAATTGCACCCCCCCCCCCCAAGACATAAAAGTAAACATCGCTTTGGGAGCGTCATTGCTGCCTACATTCATCCAGCGCTCTGATTCTTAGGGCCATGATTACAAATCGACACACTGCTTTAGTATTGGACTATTTTACTAGAATATGATCCCTTGAAATATGAAAACAGGAAGAGCCCTCAGGAAAAACAGTTAATGCTCAATAATCATCTCAGCAGTGATTAGTCCTACATTTTCTTGTTTTATTTTTGTTAAACAATATTTTTTGCATCTAATACAATCTTTCCAGTGCAGTGATGCATGTGGCTACTTCCGCCCGTGTCCAACTTCAGTTATGCTACACTATTGTATTTTACTCACTAAATAAATTAAAAAAGGATAATTAAGTGCACTCCATTTGTCCGTAATTTAGAACCAATTGGTTGCTTAGAGACTTTAAGGTTCTTGCCAACATCTAAGCGTCATTATCTGCGGCGGGTACCGACTTTGTAACAGTGCATACTCATGGTGATTTATATATAGCTAGCCTACCCCCCCCCCCCCCCTTCTCACATGGGTAGGCCAGGCTCGCCAGCACCATGACCTGATATCCCACTCAGTCACATTTCCTGACACATGCTAACCAGTCAGCCCTGGTTGTCACAAACCAGAGATGTCAACATTACCTGACATTATCCCTGACAATATTTCATTATTTCCCTGACAATAAGACAAGGAAAATCTTTTTATTAAACGGCCCTCTCAACCAACCTACAGCCCTCTTCCTATTCACTCACCATATCTATTTTGTTATTTTAGGCCACAGACTTACGAAACACATAGCTAACTAAACCTTTCTTGGCAACTCCTGTAGCCAAGGTGATTAGTTCTGCGGTCACAGCAAGCACCCACTTCATACGTTGTTACTGTTGATGATCAACCATAATATATACGAAAATAATTGCATAAATATGTTACACCCCCCACTATGTTATATTTGTTTTATGAGATGAAGTGCTGGAATCCTTGGTATAGTTTTTTTTTCTTTCAATAGCACAGATTTTTGAGGGTTGTTCAGAGTTGGCCCCAAGCTCCTTCTTGCATAGATCTGCCGAATTTTTTCCCTGAGCCCAAGGGCTAAATTCTCCCTGACATTGTCAAAATGCATTTTCCCTGACAAATTCCAAAATTCACATGACAATTCACTGACCTTGAAGACAAAAAAACTTATCAATGATAATTTTTTCCCTACGTGATGGCTAACCCTGCCAGTCCTTGCCCTATCCTAAATAATGTCGAGCACTGGCTAGGAAGCGCACAAGTATTCAATTTAGTAAATTATGTATAGTTTCCTTGACCGGGCAACATGAAACTCTCGACTTCCACCTGCGGAGGCCTGCACTCTACGATTCGCCTCACCGCGTGTCCGCTTACAAATAAGGTGGCTGCTGTGTCTAGTCAGGGATCTAAGCATTCAGGTCGTTTAGATGAAGGACGTCAGTGATAATTACTAATTGTCTGGGGAGTTTATTTAACGAGAAGGCTTTCTTATTTTTTATGGTGTAAACCGACTTCAAGACTTTTGCAGAGAACAATCACACGAGTCTAGATTGCCCACAATGCTTCTTATGCGAGCGAGCTTTTCTATCAATGAAAAAATTACATAGCTTTAAATAAACGTGGATTGTTATTTCTTAAACAGTTAACAAATTTTTTTTTTTTAAAAGACTAAAGAATTAAATCTGGGTTTTTTTTGAATAAGGAAATTATCTGGCTTGCAAAGATTACAGATGAAATTTTTCCAAAAGGTCAAAGTGAATTAAGTTTACACCAGGCTTATTTATCAAACTAGCACTTGGCATCTTTCAATGCGTTGCTATTTCAAAGAATCACCGAGTCAGCATTTAACTTTGAGACTGCACGTGCCAGAAAAAGTCATGCAGATTGAAGCCCTAGTCCCCCCCCCCCCCCCCCCCCCCCCCCCCCCCCCCCCCCCCCCCCCCCCCTTCATTACACCCCCCGCCCACACACAGCAACAAAATACTGATTTTTTAGCTTCGTGTCAGACATCAATACTCATCCCTTTAGTAAGACTGGCCTGCAATCCGTATGACTGCTCATATGTGGCTACTATGAACAATGGATTCACGCGGAGTAGAATATAATACTTTGAATCTCTTCGATTTACAAACTTTAAAGCTGCCATAATCCGGATAAAGCCATCAACTTTCAAACCCTAAACAATTGTTCTAAGATTTGATTTACATTACCTAACTTAGATACTTATCCACTTCTTATAAGCATTTGTTGCGCACCATCAGCCATGTGTGGCTAATGCCTATGCATCATGATTGTATTCGCTGCGCCTGCGAGAAGAGAGCCCTCCCCTCCCCCCCCCCTCTTCCCCCCACCCCCCCCCCCCCCCCCCCCCCCCCACCACCCCCCCCTCCCCCCTCCCCCACCCCCCCCCCTACTGCCGCTAACAAGTAACACCTCACCGCCTCCCTCCCCCGCCGTGGAACTGAACCTTCCCCGCTGACTGCTCGACTTTGGCCTCGCCGCCTAACACCTCACCGCTGGTTCGTACCCCACCCGCCCCCCCCCCCTTGCCCGCGCGGCCGCTTTTCCCTCCCCTCCCTCTCCCCTTAATAACCCTCCGTGCTCCTTCGCCTGCCCCCCTTCCTCAGCCCATTCTGCCTTCCGCGATCTCGCCGCTCCATGTTTTTTTTTTTTGGCCTTCTCCTCCCGCGACCTCTCTCCGCACTCGCACAATCACCCATGCCTTCCGCCGCCGTAGTCGATATGGGCGACACGCCCCCTGTCGATAGAAGCCACGACAGGGAATAGCGCCCAGTGAGTATAGCCGACTCAGCACCAGGGGCCGCCCTGTATTGGCCTCGCCCCTGCCGACAGAAGCCGTGGTACGCGATTGGGCCGCCTCCACATCGGCGTCACTCGCCCACTCTCACATGACCGCATGCTCGAGGTTGCCCGGAGCCTCATGCGAAAGTACCATCATCGCCAGAAGCGGTCCGCCCCACATCCAGCCCCTGCTGCACCTCCAGGGCTACGCCTATCCTCCGCCCCAACCCAAGACGACATATCCTCCACAGATGCGCCACCGCCCCTTCATCCGGAGTATCGCTGCCATGCCAGAAACAGTGACATCCGGACGGCCGGACACCCTCCCCAGCTAGCGCCCCCGCTTCACACCCGACAGCTCATGCGCCCCGCCTCCCCGTCCGAGATATCTCCCTGCCTTCCGAGGAGGGACCCACTAGCGTCGCCTGGAACGGCATTCCTAGCAGTTATACTAATTCTCACGCATTTGGTTAGAACGAGGGCCTTGGAGGGTTTAAGCCTGTGAACAGTGGGCGAGGCAACCAAGGACGAAAATAAGAAAAAACTTAACTCTACAGGTGACCTCGAGGGCACGCCCACCCTGCGTTCCCTATCCTGACTGTGACCCCACCTCACACATCCTTACTAGCCACAACCTGACTTTTCCTGGCCCCACCATACCGGCCACATACTCGACGACCATCTTTCACTTGGATAGGCCCTCGGATGGGTGTGCACACGACCCATCGCCATTAATGACCCTCCGCCTCGAGGCTCTCACTCTTAGCGCACCTCCTAGCGCAGCCTCGCAGCCACTGAGCCGGCCCATGCAAGGCCTCCACCAATGTGTCGGCCGCCCGAACCCCGTGCCCCATACACAGGAAGCTATGGGACCCCTGCACTCCGCCTGGACACATGACCCAGCCTCTTGCGAACCGCCGCCGCCGGAACCGGTGAGGACCCCTCACAGGAGAACCCTCACAAGGACAGCGCCATGCCTAGTGCCCTACAGCCCGCCAGAACGCTGGCCGCTCACCCCCCCCCCTTTACCCGCCCCCACATTGGGGGTGGAGGGGCCCCGGTTTATGCCCTTTTAACCCCCCAAGGTAAAGGAAACCCCCCAGGCCCCCCCAATTTTTGGCCCCCCTCCCCCCCCCTGGCGGCCCCCAAACCCCCGGCCCCCCCTCCCCTGCCGGCCCCCCAAACAAGACACCCCCCCAGCACCCCCCCCCCAAACCCCCCCCCCCCCCCCCCCCCCTTTCCCCCCCCCGGCCGGGCCCCGGGCCCCCCCCCCCCCTTCCGGGGGCCCCCCCCGGATAAAAGGGCCCCAAATTCCATTAATAAACGCCTTTTTTATCACGATCTCACTTCACCTCGATTATATGCCCTGTTTGTATCCACGTGACTCATGTCCTGATCTTGTTTGTCCTCCCTCTTTTGTTCTTCCCTCACTTCTCTCGATTCCTGTAAACACTTTGTTCTTCCTGTAATAAAGTGGGGTTTTTCCCACCCCCACCTCCTCTTCTTCTTCCATTGCGTATCAGAAGGGAATACTGACTCAATTTAATATAATATGTTACTACTAAAGCCTATGGTGTAATAGTTTTGGCATGCTTTCTAAAGTTAATTTTGGATGCTTTCACTTCAAATATCTCCAATGTTAACTATTTAAAATATAAGTTGCTTCAAACTAAAGTAAGGAAGATTATAACCATCAACCTAATATATTTATCTCAGAAAATGAGAGAAACTCAAAACCATCGGACTATGCAACTTTAAGAAACAATTAAAAAAAAAAAAAGATGCTATTAATGTCATACACACTGATAAGATTGAACGATTTAATAAAGTTAAATGTTGTGACCGCATTGGTGTTATGGATGTAAAAATGTTCTATCTACAAAAGGCTATCATGCAGTTACACAATTGTTTCTCAACTGCTATTTTTCAATGACATATATTAAAAATAATATTGTTCTATATGCTTTGCTATCATACAGTTAGACAGCTTCAGTCGTCATTATCTCGAAAGCACCATTTTATCAGATAGAACCTTTTCATAGTAAGGTCGCGTGTGTCGATCGCTACCAATAGACTTTCAGAATGAAATTTGCTTTCTTAGTGTTATTTGAGCTTATAATGAGTGGAGTGAGTGAGAGAGTGAGTAAGTGAGTGAGTGAATGAGTAAGTGAGTGAGTGAGTGAATGAGTTAGTGAGACCATGACCATCATATTCATGTTTTTCCCGAGGTAATGGTTAAAAATTGAAGTTCCCAATAAAGAAATAATCTAGATTACTGCATCAAATCTCCTGACAGAATGAGCGTGTAATGACTGAAGCCAGCACTGAGGGGTAGGTGGCAGGGTTAGAAGGTCGGGGACGGAACAGCACCAGCACAGGGTGTGGCTCATGTTAGCTTTTCTGACACACTGCATAAGAACTGGAGTGTGTATGTACTAGTACAAGTCCTGCCTCTCTCTCTCTCTCTCTCTCTCTCTCTCTCTCTCTCTCTCTCTCTCTCTCACACACACTCACACACACAAACACGCACACGCACACACACCACCCAACAATTGATACAATATTCTACTCTCTCTCCTCTCTCTCTCTCACTCTCTCTCTCTGTCTCTCTCTCTCTATATATATATATACATATACACAGTATAACCCCGTTAAACCAAATTTGAAGGGACCATAGACTTACAAGAAAAAAGTTGAAAAAAAGTTTGGTCACATGCATCGTGTAAATGTGTAAATTTTCACTTTTTCACATTAGAACAAAATCATATAAGTAAACTTTTAATTTCTTGGGATAGCTTTAAAAAATGTAATATTGCTGCCATACTTAATACACAGAGGATAACATAATTATTTGACTTGCAATCAATAAAAGAAAGAACAAATTATCAGCATCGTAATGTGGAAACCAAATATGTGGTGCCCATTTTTATAGACGAACCCAGATATGAAAGTATATTGATCCCGTTGGATTACATTATAACAGACAACTATATGTGTGAACATGGGGCAGAGAAAGATGGGAGGGGAGAAGGGGACAGAAAGTAGGGGAGGGTAGAGTAAAGTAGGGGAGACGATAAGAGATGGTAGAAGGAGGGGAAGTGAAGGATAAGGTAGTGGAGAGGGGCGGGGGGGGGGGAAGAAGGGGAGGAAGGGAGGTGAGGGGAAGAGGAGAGAAAAAAGGGAGGAGAGTGATATAGGATAAGGTAGAGGAAAGGTGGAGGATAGGAGAGGATAGGAACGGAGAGGAGGGGAGAGCAGAGCAGAGCAGAGGCAGGGAGAGGTGGGTAGAGGAAGGGAGAGGGGAGGGGAGGGGATGGGAGGGGAGAGCAGAGCAGAGGAGAGGGTAGGGGTATGGGAGGGTATGGGAGGGGAGAGGAGAGGAGAGGAGAGGAGGGGAGAGGAGAGGAGAGGAGAGGAGGGAATGGGGGCAGAGCCACAGAATGGGTGAAAGGGGGCAGGCCACAGAAGCAATAGCCGTTATCGCCAGTATTAAAAACATGACCCAAAGACACCCAGTTATCACCACCCGGCTAACATTAGTAACAACGCCCACCACACCACCCTCACACCGAGGTCTACTGTTGTACTGACCAACAGGCCCGGCCTGGCAGCACTCTCACAGCTGCTTGTGTTAGGAACAGCGTTTTGTCAAATTGGTTGGTTGTTGGAGTTTTATGTCCCCGCAACATATAAGGTTATATCAGGAAGGGTACCGACTTGTGACAGTGTGCACTCATGGTAACTTTATAGTGCTGCCCCAGTGGGGGACCAGGTCACCAGCACCATGACCTTATATTCCACTCAGTCACATTATCCTGATACTGAGCCAACCAGTTCTTTCCATATCCCAATAATGCCAGGTGCCTGGCTAGTAAGTGACAAGTATCAATTTTACGTCATTGGTTTGACTCAACCAGGGTTTGAATCCCACGATTGACCAAAATGGGAGATGGACGCTCAACTCATTCGGCCATCCCGTCTGGTCTTTGACCAAGTCATCCCAATGCTGAAACGCGGCGCACACTGAGAACTGCCGCAACTTGGTAGTTAATGGTGTCAGGGCTTGTCCGACAGCCCCAATGACAGTTACAGCGCGACCATACGGGATGGCCGAATGAGTTGAGCGTACGTCTTCTGGAGATCGGGGGATCCGAACCCATGGGTTTGTGGGTTTGAACCCTGGTCGAGTCAAACCAATGATTTAAAAATTTATACTTGTCACTTCCTAGCCAGGCGCTCAGCATTATTAGGATTAGGGCAAGGACTGGTTGGCTCAGTGTCAGGATAATTCACCCACTCGGACAAACGGTAACAAAAGCAGAACAAGATTTAATGTATATTTATTTAATAATAATTAATAAAATAATCATAACCGAGAAGCGGTTGAGCAGTAGCGTTCAGGCGGTTCCGGGTACCGAGCAGTCAATAGCAGTTCAGTGAAGTTAAATGTTTCTGGTAACGGCATCTACACCGGGCGTACAGCACTCAAACCCATGCGAATTGGGTGGGCGGGTGGGTCAGCGAAGTTGTCCGTGCAGCGACCCGCGGAGAAGTGACCAAGCAGCGTAGTGAGATTCGGCAGGTAACCTAAAAATAGCACATCGCCTCGTGTGCAAATTACCCATGTTAGCCTGCAGTCAACATGCATAATGTGACTAAGTGGAATATCAGGTCATGGTGCTGGTGGCATGGGCAGCACTATAAAGTCGCCATGACTGCACAGTCACAAGTCGGTACCCATCCTGATATGACCTTAGATGTTGCTAGGATGTAAAACAACAAACAAAAACAAACAAAAACAAACAAACAAAAGCCACAGCGCAGTGTTCTGTTAAAGTTGCATAGTCCGATGAAAACATCAAATTTTCAAAACCAAAACACTTATCTAGATTTGATTCTACATATCCAACTTAGATACTGGTGCAATTATTAAGCATTTGTTGCTGCATAGAAGGGCATAATAGGTCAATTAATAGAAACCGTTACTACTGAAGTCTATGGTGTCAGAGTTTTGGCATGCTTGCCAAAATTATTTTGGCATGATTTGAAATCAAATATCTCCAAACTTAGCCATTTAAAATTAAAGTTACTTAAACCTAAAGTAAAGAAGATTATAAAGATTAGTATAATTCAAAACCAGACACAGATAATAATTTTTTTTGGGCTAATAAATTTATTAATCAGGCTTAATAAATTTTTACGAGAGCCTTTTACCTACTCCTTTCTGAACATCTGATATCAGCTACTCTCAATAGTACAATTGAGACTATTAGCTTTAATTACTCTATCTTCTTCAGGTAGTACAACCTGTGCATTTCTATATTTCTGATGTTCATTACTTCTGTGCAGGTCATATATAAGGTAGATCTACTCTTGCATTATTTCATTACTTATGTGCAGGACATATCTATGATTGTACTATCATACTAATATATGATACATTTCTGAAGATACTGTATTCATTTCTGTAGAGGCAACTTGAAAACAGAAGACATGAGGCAGCAGCTAAGGCAGATCACGGTCACACGGTCAGCTCACATCCTTTGAATCTACTACCGGAAGTTAACTTTGTACATAGCGACGCGCGCTACGAGCTGTCTCTATGGTATTCATAATATCAAGCCCGTAGTCAGGGTTTTTGAATTATGCATGTTTCCGGCAACATGGACAATATATTTATCTCAGAAAATAGCAAAACCTCAAAAGCATCGGACTATGCAACTTTAAGCCAAAAACACTGCCCGCATTTATTTTCACCATGTCCGCGTTCTGTGTTTGCATCTCAGTGTGACAAGACAAGACCAGACACGCCTATATAAATTATAATAGAATTAATGCAGCTATAAATCGTGAGTTCTAATTTTATTTCAAACATAAACACGGAGTAGCTGAATGAGTTTGAGCGCCCGCCTCACGTTTTGGTAGGTCGTGGAATACGAACCGTGGTTGAGTCAAACCAATGACATTCGATTTATACGTGTCACTATCTAGTCTGGCGTTCAGCATTACTAGGATAGGGTAAGGAGCAGTGGAATGAGGACAAATTTAATTGTCTGCGATGCAAATTTCCCTTGCTTAATCAACTAATGTACAAATAAACAAAATATTGGGGAAGGCTCAGGTGTTCTCTGTGGCAGAGTGGTTAGAGTGTCTGACTTTTTTCTAGGTCAGACTCCTAATCTGAAGGTCGGTGGTTCGATTCCCTGTGCCCCCACCTCTGCCAATTTGTATTTCCACCGCTGTGTATAACTTGCTCTCATACCATGTCTATGTGGTGTGGGAGGTTAAAAATCCCTTGGGTCGGTAAAAGTTTAGACTCGGGCTTTCTATCGACAAACTGTCTAATGGTGAAAACAAGTCTATTCAGACTTAGAAAAAAAAATATTTAAAAATGACGGTTTACATTTTGATTGTGTTAGCATACACTGAATAATACACTGGCATCATCATTATGGTGCTAATTATTTAATATAATAGAACACGTGGGTGTATATAACATACACCAAATAAAAGCGAACTAAATGAAACCAAAGACCCGATAACACTAAAGTCCCTGTCACACTATGACGTAGGGACAACGTGAAAATAAATTCTACACATCAAACTTCTCAGTGTAATATGCAAATGTGTGACGTCAATGCCGCATAGTTTGACATGAGCGTAACGTGGGTAAAGCATCGTGCCAACGAGAGAGGTCAAAGGAATTATTTATTATGTAAACATGAGGCTTGCGAAACCCCAGCGCACGACATCAGCCTAGCGTGACAGTAGCGGCTGCTTAGCATCGCTTAACGTTGTCACGATGTGAGTCAACGTCGACCAACCGAGAGGCTGGCATCAGTCCAACGTCGCCGCAAACTCCTCCTCCATGTGTGTCACTATGACGTAACACAACATTGATCTAATGTAGCCGACGCAGCCCACCCGCATGCCTAACGTCGGCGTAACGTCACCCGAATGTCAGAGCATCACGTCGAGCTATGTCGAGAGTTTTGGACATGTTGAAAACCTTGACGCGCCCGACATAACACGACGTAGCTTGACGTCAGTCTAACGTCATTCTAACGTCATCATAATGTAATCCAACATACCTCAACGTAATGACAAAAAGTCACCTACGCCAGGCTTATGTTGGCTCTTACGTCGTAGTGTGACAGCCCTTTTAGACGGCTCACTCCCTATCTCTCTCATGGTAATGTAAATTTTGCAGTGCCACCTTGTGGTGGGTTTGATCAGCCCGGCTGCTGGCTGGTGTTTCACATGTAAACACATACAATTATATTATACATGAGATAGGTAAGTATGAATACACATCAATATGAAATTGCTATGAACAAATACGCATCATCATCAGCATCATCATCATCATTGCCATCATCACACATCTTTCACATTCATATATACATTTATACATATAATATAGCAACTGTGTAATCAAGAGAACAGCCAGTGCACCAGGTGGTGGGTTTGATCATTTTGATTACACAGTACAGGCTGAGTGAGCCGTCTTAGTGTTATAGGGTCTTTGATGAAACATTCATTTTTATTTTCTTAAAAGAACTTTCGTTCTTCGACTGTTGAGTTCATACGAAAACACACCTCCCTATGATGCTTCTTGTGCATTTGTGCGTATGTGTGTGTGAGTGGTGTGGATGTGGTGCGTCTGTGTGTGGGTGTTTGTTGTTGTTTTACGTCCTAGCAACATACCAGGACGGGTGTGTGGGTGTTTTTCCTGTACCTGCCCCTGGCTCACATGTTTATTAGTATAAACGCTTGGATTTGACAAAGCCATACTGTGAATGTGTGTGTGTGTGCGGGGTGTGTGTGTGTGTGTGTGTGTATGTGTGAAGGGGGAGAGTGGGAGTGGAGGCCACCCCTCTATACAAAACTATCACCAGTCCCTTACAGATATAACCTTCCTCCTCCAACACAAAACTGACACCCACACAAACAAACATCACCATCCGGGCAGTCGTGAGGCTGCACAATCCGAAGAAAACATCAACTTTCCTGATCCAAAACACTTAGCTGCTAAATTTAACCCTAGATATCCAACTTAGATCTATATGCACCCATTAACCATATATTAATTCACCTTAAAGCTGCATAGTCCGATGAAAATATAAAATTTTCAAAGCCCAAACTATTATCTAGATTTTATTCTACATATCTAACTTAGATACTGGTGGACTTATTAAACATTTGTCGCCACACAGAAGGAAATATTGAGACAATTCAATAGAACATGTTACTGCAGAAGCCTATGGTGTCAGAGTTTTGGCGTGCTTGCCTAAATTAATTCTGCATGGTTGTACTTCAAATATCTTAAAAAGTTAGCCACTAAAATAAAGGTTACTTCAAACTAAAGTAAGGTAGGTCATAGCGATCAATCTAATATATTCATCTCAGAAAATGACAGAAACTCAAAGCCATCGGACTATGCAACTTTAATAGAACCTGGCACTGCTCTGGGTCTGGTGCCCCTGCGCTATTCTCCCAGGATTCACACACCTACTGCATCCAGTGTCTTGCATGTTGCAAGTGCCAGTGTAGTGTTCAGTTTGGTGATCCTGTTCTAAGCTGCTACGCTCGAAAAAATGGAAGCAAAGCATATGATAGCCAGCATTTTTGGTGTACACACCAAACTTAGTTTTGCATGTTTTCATTTCAAATATCTCCAAATATTAAACCTATAAAACTAAAGCTATTTCAAACCAAAGTAAAGTAGGTTAAAATGATCAACCTAATATATTTGTTTTAAAAGAAAATAAGATAGAAGCTCAGAATTATACAACTTTAAGGCAAGCTGGTAATAACATAACGACTATGAGTGTTCCCAATGTGCTAAGAATAACTAATTAAATATGAAAGGATAACACTTTAATTTAATCAGAAATCAGGAGTCCTATCCATTATTATTTTTATAATTAATGTTGCATAGTCCGATAGTTTTGAGTTTCTGTCATTTTCTGAGATAAATATATTAGGTTGATCATTATAATCTACCTTACTTTAGTTTGAAGTAATTTTTATTTTAAATAAAAGTTACTTCAAACTAAATTTAAAGTGCAACCATGCAAAATTAATTTTGGCAAGCACGCCAAAACTCTGACACCATAGGCTTCTGCAGTAACAGATTCTATTAAATTGCCTTAGTATTCCCTTCTATTTGGCAAAAAAATTTTTTATAAGTACACCAGTATCTAAGTTAAATAAGTAGAATCAAATCTAGATAATTGTTTTTGTTTTGAAAATTTGATGTTTTCATCAAATTATGCAGCTTTAAATGAATCGATCACGATTCCAGTCGCCTACAGTAGTTTTGGTAATCAATGAGTGCTTCCTTTTACAGAGATAAAATATTTTATATCTACTCAAGAACATGGGAAAATAAATCAACGAAGAGTGATATATTTATATAGAATTGAAGGAACCATAAGGAAATACTCGACCAGTGACATACTCTATTGGTTCAAACAGGAACCAGAATTGGTTGTAAGCCATCACTAACAACAGGAGTCAGCCGAAAATCTAGCACATGCATCCTGAGAAAATAAACACATTATCGATGGATATTCTGACCAACTAAAGGTTTGATTGATTGGTGGTTGCTTTATGCCGTGTCGGCAGCATAGGCCATATTCACAGCGAGAAATGTTTGTTTTTTGTTCAAACCATCGCTTTTACATGTAAAAGCAGACAATCAATTATGTGCCAATAGACACTCATTAAATTAGAAAGCTCACAATCATATATTTCTGGTCAAGGGAAACAAATTCCCATAGAAAAAGAAAAGTTTCATTAATAATTGATAGAATTTATTTAGTAAACTATATGAGGTGGTACAGTCCAGCTGCCCTCAAAAAGGCTAAAATGTTTTCTTGTTTTACTTTAGTAAAAAGGTCATGCATACTGTCTGCAGTGTAGAATTGTTGGCACAGGGCCAAAAAATCAACGCAACTTAGTAAAATGTGTTTGAGTGTCAGCGGGGACTGATACCCAATACATTCAGGGGGAGGTTCCCCCTTGAGCAGAAAAGCATGTGTAAGCCACGAGTGGCCAGTACGGCAGCGGCTAAGGATCACTTGGTCCCGCCGACCTCCTGCATGAGTCTGTGGTGGTTTTCCCACAGATGGTTCAATTTCTTTAAGTTTATTAATGTTTTCATCCCACTCATGTTGCCATTTGGATTTTATGTGGGTGGCTATTAGTGGTTTCAGATCAGAGTGAGGGATCAGACACAGTTCAAGATCACAGTTCAGGGCGTTCTTCGCAGCCCGATCAGCTCGTTTGTTTCCTTGTATGCCAGCATGGCCATACACCCAGCACAGGTGGATGTCATACCCATCCGTTGCCAGTTGGTTCATTTTATAAATGACCATTGCTAGAATAGGGTGATTCGTTTTCAGTCGAGCAACAGCCAGGAGGCAAGAGAACGAATCACTGTATATAAGATAGTTAGTGTGGTTGGATACCTCGATACTACAATTTTGAAATTGAAAGAGAAGGAACGAAGAAACCAACTAAACAACACATTCATTGTCCTATTGGAGTGCTCAAATTAAGTAGTCAAAAGCAAAAATATAGACCTTGGTGATCAGCTATTTATTATTTAAAGAGGACTAACTTATGCATCTGGCTATTAATTATGGTCTTATTTATTTGTAGGCTGGTCTATAATTGGTGAACTAATTATGGGACTTGTGCCAGCTCCTTTGATCATGCTATACTATTTAGCAGCACTGATGGGAGGGTTGGTGGGTGGGTAAATATATCTTTAGCCAGAGGCAAATTGGTGTGCTTGGTGGGTTCTGGTTATGTCCGCTCACCGCACTCCTGTAGAAAAGTGATATGCCTTTTTGTAAATGCCAACCAACTTCCAACCAATACCCGCGACGCATTGCTATCAGGACTGCCTTAGAAGTTAGAGAGTTGTCAGTGACTGGAGCCAACTTCAGATTTCTGACCAAATTCGAGGGTACAACATGACCTGGTTAACACAGCAATGTGGAATTGCACTTGGCTTCAACTGATATGCATGTGCAAATAATTGTGCGTGCTTTTTACGTTTTAAATATCTCAGAATTATCAAAAAGGTTGGTAAATCGATTGTTGGAGCTTTACGTCCTGACAACATCTAAGGTCATATCAGGACGCGTACCGACTTGTGAGAGTGCGCATTCATTGTGATAGTGCTGCCCCACTGGGAAATCAGGCTGTCGGCACCATGACCTGATATCCCACTCCGTCACATGAGCTAACCGGTCCTTGCCCTATCATATTACTGCCAGGAACCAAGATGTATCAATCTTATAAGTCATTGGTTTGACTCGACCGGGAACCGAACTCCCGATCTCCCGCACACGAGGCCCGCACTCTACTGATTCGGCTACCGCGCCCGGTATATATCAGATATGTTACTCTGAACTAAAATGGAATAAGTTATAATTGTCAACATAATGTATTTAACTTAAAAAAATTGATTTACTTTTACCAGCAAACTGTGCAATTTTATGTTGATCCAGTCATCAGTGTGAGATGTTTTAAAACACACACACACACACACACACACACACACACACACACACACACACACACACACACACACACACACCAAATCGCATGATACTCCCATCTTTCCCTCAGAAAGGCTATGAATCAAACAGCTTTAAATGCCAACTAAATGTCACTATATAAACTTTCCCAAATATAGTCATTCTAAGTAGTCTACTCAAGTAGAGCAAGGGTCAGGAGCATGATCAAAGGAGCTGGCACAAGTCCCATAATTAGTTTTTCAATTATAGACCAGCCTACAAATAAGACCATAATTAATAGCCAGATGCATAAGTAAATAAAGAAATAGAGAAATAAATAAATAAAATTAATCAAACATCGGAAATGATTAGGTAATATTTAAAATTATGCTGATACAAATATTTGGTGATACCAAATCACTCAATGCCGGTATTAATCATGGATGAAAACAATAGATGTACGTATCTTTGTTCCGCATTAATATAGCTAAATGCATTTAAATAGCAGTCTTCTTTTTTTATTCTATATAGCGGGTTCAATGTAGATTGAACACAACTACAGTAGGACCTCTCTAACTCACCACCTCCACAGATCGACCACTCCCCTATATCGATCGCTTTATTTGGGTCCCAAACGATTGCCCATACAATACCACTGTAATAATTTTTTTTAAACTCCCTAAACCGACCACCTCCCTAAATGGACCATTTAAAATCGGTCCCATGGTCGGGCGATTTAGAGGTTTTACTGTATAGGTAGATTCCAGAGCTAGAAAGAGGCTTTGACAAGAAGACTGGAACACCAGTTCAATTTGAAGCAGCTGAACTGTCCATAACCTCTGTCCGACACCAGGGGGAAGGGTGGGTGGTTGTCAGTAGGGGTGGGGGGGAGGGCAGGGACAGCCGTCACTTGAAATTAACATCAGGGCCCTGTTCACGGTGAGAAAACATGTGGATATTTCACAGTCGACTAAATCATTAGCCGTGTTTACACGGGCGAATTAAAACGCTTCATATAAAACCAGTTGTCTAGATCGATTTACATTTGCCGTGTAAACGCGACGCTGTGGCGTTTAAGGGCTGAATCGATTCATATAAATCGGTAGATGTAAACCACCTTGCAAGGTAGTATAGATGAAGCGATCTAGCCTAAGCGCTTCACACACATGCACAGTCAAGACCTTAGTTTGTTGACTTTCCGGTTGATCAAAAGCGCATATTATAGAATTTAGTCTATGAAACTGCTAGCTCTGCACAGATATTTTTTTCATCATTTATTTTTAGGGTTTCACTCACTGCCCAGCGGAAGTTTTGACCGTTCCAAACCAATACGATTCAGTCCATACATATCTAGGTCGAACCCACTCTCTACTGGCGACGTCGACTAACCGAAACTGGCGCTGGTTCGTATGGACTTGCTCATGCGCAGATATCGATTTCCGCCTTCAAACTAATTGCGTGTAAACGCGCCACTACATCACTTCATATAAATCGCTTTGTCTAGATCGTTTTACATTTGCCCGTGTAAACACAATTTGTCTCATTGCAAATGACATGATCATGACAAATTCGCACTAGGATTTTAAAATAGCACACACCCACGTATACTAACACACTATCCCCCTCCACCGTCCCCCGGAACTGGTTAGGGCGGTGTTGTGGGGTGGGACAGCGATTTGCATGATTGTCACCGACTGGGATCGTCAGCTGCCAGCTGGCATCAGCGAACACAACCATCAAAACTAACCACGTGATAATCTGCCACTCAAGACCGGGCAAAGTGTCCGAATCGGTAGAGCGTAGGCTTCCAGGGCGGAAGGTCGGGAGTTAGAATCCTAGCTGAGTCAAATCAATGACTTATAAAATTGATACTTGTCACTACCTAGCCTGGCGCTCTGCATTAATAGGATAGGGCAAGGACTGGTTAGCACAGCGTCAGGATAATGTGAGTGTGTCGGATATTGGGTCATTGTGCCGGCAGGCTGGTCTTCTAGTAGGACAGCACTATAAAGTCGCCATGAATTGAGTGCACACTCTCATAAGTCGGTCCCCGTCCTGATGTGAGCTTAGATGTTGCTAGGACGTCCAACAACAAACAAACACAATGTGAGACTTAATGGGGAAAGGAGCTGTGTCTCTGTTGGGGGGACATGAACATCAACTTAATTTAGCAAAGGCATCCGGAACACACCAAGAAATGTCCACCCATCAACCCCCCCCCCCCCACCAAATTATATATTCGGGGTACAATAATACCAATAGTAATAGTATTCATGAGGAAAAGAAGTGACATAATTGAAGTATTTAAAATTATGAAAGGTTTTGATCAAATAGATATGAACCAATTTTTTACCTTGAATAAAAGAGAAGGCAGTCGGGGCCATACTCTCAAACTAGTAAAACCCAGAGCCATTTCAAAGTTAAGGCAACACAGTTTCTCAAACAGGATCATAAATATATGGAACAGTCTCCCACAAATTGTTATTGATGCCGAATCAATAAATTCATTCAAGAACAGATTAGAAAAAGCATGGGCTGATGATCCAGGGAAATTTGACCCCTTATTCACCACATGCTACTAATTATTCCTTGTGTTGCTTATTTACTTGCACTCAGGCAAAAATGACAGACAAATAAGTGTTCACACTTCCTGCCTACCATTCGCTATTTCGTTATTTTTATACTAATAATAACAGTAATTATTATTTTTCATAAAAAATGGTATAATAAATTATGCAAATATTATTTTTAAATGAAGCGTGGAGTCGATTTCGATGTACGGCCTAGTTTCCAGACGGGAAGTGTGGATTTTCCTGTATTCTCTTTGAGCGGATTTTGTGTCACATTTCTATGTACTCCCCGCCATCCGGTCGTGAAGTAGCTCCAGTTATTATTTACAAACACGGCTCATCTTTTGAACAGCGATCTATTCAGGCTTTTAATCATTCAAATCAATATATCCAGACAAGGCGATGCTTGATTTCCTTCTTTAACAAACAAAAGAAAGTTCTTTAACCACCAAAAAAGAAGAAAATAAATCAAAGAAAGGGGAGAAAGCAGAGAAAGAAAACAAGATAAGAGAAAAAGAAAGAATTAAACTGGAAGAAAGACAGAAATAAAGGAAGAAAAGGACAAAAAGATATACCAGAAAGAAAGAACAAGAAAGAAAGAAAGAACAAAAGAAAGCACGAAAGAATGAAAAAAAGCATGAAAGAACGAAAGAACGAAAGAAAGAAAGAAAGAAAGAAAGGAAAAGAAAAAGACAAAGAAAACTGTTATCGCCCATGTGAGTTTAAGTTTACACAACACGTGACAGGGCCTTGTCTTTCAATGCTTGTTGAGTGACAGGTGCCGCTCTCACACAGCACATGCCCGCTATCGGTCATATCACAACCCCACGCCCTGCGGTGGCAAGGGGAGAAGGGGCGGAAAGGGGAGGGCGGGAGAGTGGGGCAGGGGGTGAGGAGCGGAGAGGGAGAGGGGAGAGGCAGAGGGGATGGGAGGGGTAGGGTATATGGGAGAGGAGATAGAGGAGGAGAGGTGTAGTGGGGAGGGGAGAGGGTAGAACTTAGGGGAAAGGATGTTGTTTGTTTGTTGTTGTTTTACGTCCTAGCAACATCTAAGGTCATATCAGGACGGGGAAAAGGAAGGTGGAGGTAAGTGTGGGAGAAAGAGGCAACACCAGTAACTGCTAAGATCAAAGGAGGTATGATGGTCCCATGTTCTGATTCACAAGTTATGTGGGGAAAGGTCAGTAAGGTTCTAAGATGAATTTATGCTGTCAGTCGGGAAATTCATTCAAACCATTATATTTAATCGAAAATGGTCAGTGAGCTGTTAGTACAGTCGGACTGGAGTAACTTGTAACCTTGATCTCAACACAACCGACCTGTGAAATTAGATAGCGTATATATTCACTACTACAATTGGACCTGATTCCACTGCTCCTTGTCCTGTCCTAGTAATGCCGCTTGCCCCTTGTCCTGTCCTAGTAATGCCGCTTGCCCGGCTAGGTAGCGACGGGTATCAATTTGCGCGTCGTTGATTTTACTCGACTGGAGTTCGAAACCGGGATTCGACACACGACTTGACACATGGGAAGCGAAAGGACCTATAGTAAGGGTCTAGCAACTAATATTAATACACACATGTACTGCCAGCACCAGATAAACTGGGATAGAGAAAGAGGGAGGGAGAAGGGAGACGGGGAGAGGAAGATGGGAGAAAAGAGAGAGAGAGAGAGAGAGAGGAGAGAGGGGAGTAGGAGAGAGGAGAGAGGGGAGTAGGAGAGAGGAGAGTGGGGAGTAGGATCAGGAGAGGAGAGGGGGGAGTAGGAGAGAGGAGAGTGGGGAGTAGGAGAGAGGAGAGTGGGGAGTAGGAGAGAGGAGAGTGGGGAGTAGGATCAGGAGAGAGGAGAGGGGGGAGTAGGAGAGAGGAGAGTGGGGAGTAGGAGAGAGGAGAGAGGAGAGGGGGGAGTAGGAGAGACGATGGATGGGTGAGGAGAGAGTGGGGAGAGGAGAGAGGAAAGAGACAGAAAGAGAGAGAAAGAGGGAGCTTCATATGAACCATACCCTTTAAGTAGGTTTATGTGAAGAGGGGGAGTGGGGATATGGGAGAGGGAAGAGGGGATATGGGGGGAGAGGGTGAGGGGAGCGAGTGAGCGAGACCGAGAGAAAGAGAGAGCTTCATAGGAACCATAGCCTTTAAGTAGGTTTATGTGAAGTGGGGGGGGGGGAGGGAAGAGGGGAGAGGGGAGAGATGGAAAGAGATAGCGAGGGAGAGGGGAGAGAGGGAGAGATAGCGAGGTAGAGGGGAGCGAGTGAGAGAGAGAGAAAAAGAGAGAGAGAGCTTCATAGGAATCATGGCCTTTAAGTAGGTTTGTATGAAGAGGGGGATATGGGGGAGGGGATATGGGAGCGAGTGAGAGAGAGGGGAGAGAGAGAGCGAGGGGGGAGAGCTTCATAGGAACTATAGCCTTTAAGTAGGTTTGTGCTTTAAATAACCAAATAACAAAGAACTAGCCCACAAAAGGTCAAGTGGATCACGCTGGTTGGCTGGCCGCCACGCCGATGTACTGAGTAGAGTGGTGTTGCCAGCGTGCCACAGTACCAGGTCGGCCAGTCAGTGTGAGAGGACACCTTGCCAGGTGGGGATGACCCCAGTGTCAACATCACGCAATGTAATCATCATACAATGTAGCCAACACAAGCTCCTTATGCCCACCAGACAATCACGCATAAAGAAAATATTCTTATTTCAGCTGACTTGAGCTAGCTGCTGATGACAATATCAGATCGGGCGAGGTGGCCGAATCGGTAAAGCACAGACCTCGCGTGCAGAAGATCGGGAGTTTGCGAGTTCGGCACCCGGTCGAGTCAAACCAATGACTTCAAAATTGATACTCGTCGCTTCCTGGCCTGGTGCTCAGCATTATTAGGATAGGGCAAGGACTGGTTAGCTCGGTGTCAGGATAATGTGACTGAGTGGGATATCGGGTCATGGTACCGGCGGCCTGATTTCCCAGTGGGGCAGCACTTATAAAATCACCATGAGTGCGCACTGTCACAAGTCGGTACCCGTCCTGATATGACCTTAGATGTTGCTAGGACGTAAAACAACAAACAAACAAAACAATGACAATATCAGACTAGATATATACATATATACTTGTACATATCGTATTCTCACGTTTAAATTGAGCGTTTAAATTGGCAAATCACTGAAGTGTGAGCGAACCCGCCTTTTCCTTTTAATTTCACAACTATTGCCGAAGACGTACCAGTATCGGGAGCCATACCACATGAGTCCAGAAATCGACAGTCCATGGTCTGTTTTTAATTTAAGAAGTGTCCTGCACTGTGTAAAATATTGCGACAGCTGGACAACATGTATGGCAAGCATATTGCCAGTGTATCGCCTAACTCGACAGGTTTTTTGCAGGCATCAGATGATACTAAATGGGGAAAGACCAGGAACACACTACTACTACTGCTGCTACTATATCATTAAAAAAATATAGCATTTTAATTTACCATAAATTATGGCAGTGTCGTTTCGCTTGTCATCCCCCAAGTGGTCGGTCATCTTCCTATATATGCACCCAAATGAATCTACAAACTAACGATAGCTCAAAGTTGCATAGTCCAATGGTTTTGAGTGTCTGATATTTTTCTGAGATAAATATATTGAATTGATCATTATAATCTACCTTACTTTAGTTTGAAGTAACTTTTAATTGAAATGGCTACCTTTTGAGATATTTGAAATTCAAACATGTCAAAATAATTTTGGCAAGCACGCCAAAACTCGGATACCATAGGCTTCTGCAGTAACAGGTTATATAAAATTGACTCAGTGTTCCCTTCTATGTAGCAACAAATACGTAATAAGTGCATCAGTATCTAAGTTAGATATGTAGAATCAAATCTAGAAAATTGTTTTGATTTTGAAAATTTGATGTTTCATCGGACTATGCAGCTTTAAGCCCTCCCTAGTCATGCTACGGCCTGCAACCACTTTGCGATCACTTGCAACCAAAGAACTCAGTCACCAGCGACCTCCTTCTGACCAAAAGCAACCTATGAAAATGGTCGCCGACCTCCGACCGACCATTTTGGTCGCAGCGACCACTAAGAACCACTTTGCGACGTCTTTGCAACCAACCCTAGTGGACAAGTGGTCACAAGCAGTCGCAAGTAGTAGACTGAGCTTATAACTAACAAAGTATCTAAACAGTTTGACAGTTTAACAAATAAAATTATGATAAAGCACGCGCTATGAAATTAAATGGAATGCATATAGATATCTTATGGGCATGATTGTTTATAAAGATAACAAAGGTGATTGATCATACAGAAGATACATAGTTCATAGCATCATGGCGATACACAAAAATGCATACAAATAGAGGATATGATTCATAATAGATAAGTAATTAAGGCTCAAGAGACCCAGTCTGGGATACTTCAGTCCAGTTGAGGTGGTGCAACATGGTTGAGATGTGATGGAAGGTTGTCTGTGATAGATGTTTAAATCATTCTTTCTTTTCCCTTTCAATTACTTGGGAGCGGGACATAGCTCAGACGGTAAAGTGTCCATCTGTGAAAGTGTGGGTCATCCGATCGATCCTGCTTAGCAGACACATTTTCAGTTTGGATTATTTTCCGTTCCAACCAGTGGTCCACAACTGGTTCATCAAAGGCTTTGGAATGTGCTGTCCTGTTGGTGGGAAAGTGCATATAAAAGACACCTGGCTGCTTATCGGAAATAGTAGCATATGTGACGGCAGTGGGTTTCGTTTCCAAAGAAATATGTCAGAATGACCATATATTTTACGTCCAATAGCCGATGATAAAATTCAATGGGCTCTAGAGGCATCGTTAAAAAAAAGAAGCTTTCCTTTCAATTACTTAGTCAGAACCTATTGGGTGAAAGAGGACTATTCAGTGATTTTCTGGATCTACAGCTGGAGTTAATGACATAGGAACATGATGTTTGATGATTTTGCAGAAGTTGTAACTACAATTTATAGTATAAAGTATATTGAGGATATGTTAGTAGGTATTTACTTGGTAAACGACGGCGCTTCAATACATATAGTGATTTAGCCTAGGGGGGCAAATACATGAACAGTCATTCTGTAATGGGTCTGTCAGTTGCCAGGGACGGCGCTTCAATACATATAGTGATTTAGCCTAGGGGGGCAAATACATGAACAGTCATTCTGTAATGGGTCTGTCAGTTGCCAGGTTTCGAACGGATAAATACCATTCTTAATATTTAAAGAAAAGAAAATAATTTAATATAGAGTCCCTGATACCAGGAGCAATTCTAAGGCACCCCCCCCCCCCAAAAAAAAAGAAAAACAAAAGAAAACCCACGACAACGAACCCCCCCCCCCCTCCCGCACTCTCACACCACACACCACAGGAAGACATATTTTCACATGTTGATAGGTGCAGGATTTTCATTGAACCAGAAAAAGGCAAAATGGGTGAATTTTAAGAACAGATAACAAATATTTCCAGAACGTCCACACTCACGTTCAAACACCCGACGCCGTATCTACTTATTCCCTTCAATGTGGCTTCAGACGGGGCCGCAGCACCCTCGACCATTTGGTGCGCATGGAGACCTTCATAAGAGATGCTTTCCTTAAGAAGGAGCATGTTGTGGCTGTCTTTTTCGACCTCGAAAAAGCCTATGACAAAACGTGGCAGCATGGCATCATGGAGGATCTTCATGCGATTGGCCTTCGTGGCCACTTGCCAATTTTCATCAGGAACTTTCTAGCCTTCAGGCATTTCCGCGTCTGTGTCAAGACTACCTATTCCAGCCTACACTCACAGGAACTAGGAGTACCTCAAGGCAGCATACTGGCCGTGACCCTTTTCGGGGTCAAGGTCAATGGTATTGCTGCTGCTGTAAAGCGGGGGGGTCTCCTGTAGTCTTTTCGTGGATGACTTTGTTTTATATTACAGCGGTACTAACATGAATGTCATAGAGAGACAGCTACAACCAAGCATAAATGGGATCCATCGATGGTCAGTTCTGAACGGTTTCAAATTTTCCAAGACCAAAACAGTCTGCATGCACTTCTGCCTGCTGCGTAGAATACATGCGGAACCGGAGCTGACCCTGGATGGGGATCCCATTAAAGTCGTTGAGAAAACCAAATTTCTGGGCCTCATTCTCGACGCAAAACTGTCTTTTGTGCCACATATAAAGTACCTGAAAACAAGATGCCTGAAAGTGCTGGATTTTCTGAGGGTGCTGTCCAGCTCAGAGTGGGGAGCGGACAGAGATGTTCTGCTCTCCGTGTACAGAACGTTGGTTCGGTCACGAGTGGATTACGCCAGCATAGTATACGGTTCCGCAAGGAAATCATATATTGGGCTGCTAGACACGATCCACCACCAGGGACTGCGCCTGGCCCTTGGCCTTCCACACCTCACCGATTCAGAGCCTTTACGTCGAAGCCAATGAACCATCACTTAACAACAGGAGAATCAAACTGGCCATGCAATATGTAGTCAAGATAAAAACTAATGCATCGAATCCTGCACACAACTGTCTATTCGAGCAACATGACGAATCCAGGTATGAAGCCAGGCTGAATTACATCCGGCCACTGAGGCTCCGCATGAAACCTCATTTGGAGGCCTTGGCGTGGATTTGGACGTGTTGGAGGATGCCAAAGTCCCAGAACATCCGTCGTGGTCGTTGAGAAAGCCATCGGTTATCCTCCGACTCACGGAACTGAGGAAGTCTGGGACACATCCACTCGAGTACCAAGGACTGCATGCAGAGATTCAAGGCCAGTTTGCAGATCACCTCTCCATATAAACTGATGGTTCAAAAGACCAAAGCCGGGTAGCTGCTGCGGCAGTCTGCCGACGGGAAATATTTGGTGTACGTTTGCCCGATCAGAGCTCGATTTTCACTGCAGAAGCCCGAGCACTCCTTCTCGCGTTGGAGTGTATCGAGGTATCCAACCACACTAACTATGTTATATACAGTGATTCGTTCTCTTGCCTCCTGGCTGTTGCTCGACTGAAAATGAATCACCCTATTCTAGCAACGGTCATTTATAAAATGAACCAACTGACAACGGATGGGTATGACATCCACCTGTGCTGGGTGCCTGGCCATGCCGGCATACAAGGAAATGAACGAGCTGATCGGGCTGCGAAGAAGGCCCTGAATTGTGATCTTGAACCGTGTTTGATCCCTCACTCTGATCTGAAACCACTAATAGCCACCCACATAAAATCCAAATGGCAACATGAGTGGGATGAAAACATTAATAAACTTAAAGAAATTGAACCATCTGTGGGAAAGCCACCGCAGACTCATGCGGTAGGTCGGCGGGACCAAGTGGTCCTTAGCCGCTGCCGTATTGGCCACTCGTGGCTTACACATGCTTTTCTGCTCAAGGGGGAACCTCCCCCTGAATGTATTGGGTGTCAGTCCCCACTGACACTCAAACACATTTGACTAAGTTTCGTTTTCATTTGTTGGCCCTGCGCCAACAGTTCTACACTGCAGACAGTGTGCATGACCTTTTTACTAAGGTAAAACAGGAAAACATTTTAGCCTTTTTGAGGGCAGCTGGACTGTACCACCTCATATAGTTTTCTAAATAGATTCTATCAATTATTAATAAAAGTTTTCTTTTTCTATGGGAATTTGTTTCCCTTGACCACAAATATATGATTGTGAGCTTTCTAATTTAATGAATGTCTATTGGCACATAATTGATTGTCTGCTTTTACATGTAAAAGCGATGGTTTGAACAAAAAACAAACATTTCTCGCCGTGAATATGGCCTATGCTGCCGACACGGCGTAAAACAACCACCAATCAATCAATCAATCAAACTTATTCCCTTCGAATTGATCGTGCATAGATTATTTATTTCACACATTCACCGGCCTTAAGTGCACCCCAACCCCTCAGCCACTCACCTCCAACTGGCTTCCCACCCATTGTCTGACGAGGGAAGTCGGGCAGACGTCAATAGTGAATGAACAAAATAGGCCGACAGTGCTTTAGGTGCAAAGAGCCATGTGTCTAACTGTAACCAGCCCGATCACACTGGTGGCACCCGATTGTAATCAAGCCTGGCCATATAACCGAATGAGTTGTTAAGTGGAAAATACTGTAACCCATATCATTATAGTCGCAATATTATTTGTTATTGGCCTATTACTATTTAAAAGATTTTTTTTTTAAATCTCGAAGTAGCCATATATGAGCCTGTCTCAAAAGGTGATAACTCTTCTTTTTTTTTTGTCCATTGTAACGATTGACACAAAACAGCACAGAAGCGGTTACACTGAAAACACAAGGACATTTGCTTCAAATGAATTTGTATTCTATTGGGATTATGAAACACCATGTAAAAAACAAATCAGTTTATCCTGAGCAAATGCATAAGCAGATAGTATGTTGATCGTTACAATGGACAAAGTTTTGTCCCATATTGCTTAGCACCTTTTAAGACCGTTTCATATATTAAGACGCGGCTAAAATTCACTGACGATGCTAATTGACTTCAGACCGGAAACTTCATCTCCCTGTACTGCAAATGAATGCCCTGGTGGCTACATCCCGAGGTAAAAAAATATATATCCCTATACTTATACACCATGTACATTATTATGTCCTCATGTTTAAATAAAGCAACTTTTTCTGCCCCAAAAATAACCATCATACAATGACCAGAAGACCAATGTCATGGCGCGGAGAACTGATTTGGTCATATGAATAAAATCTATTTCCCAATTTTGTATTTAATTTGTTTGTATTGATTTTTTTTTGACAAATTATGTATTGATTTTTTCAATAATTTTCTTTTGTATTTAATTTTTTTACATTATTTATTTTGTGTTTATTTTTTTAAATAATTTAATTTGTTTAATGTTGATCCTATACCCCTACTCCCTCACAACAGGACTCGTGTTTTAATAGCTTTTCTGTACCTTCTTATACTATATAGATGCATTGTGGCAGACACTGTCTAGCACAAGTACCAGACATGGTGGCTGAATCAGTAGAGCGCATGCTTCCCATGTGAGAGATTGGGGTTTGATTCCCGGTCGAGTCAAACCAATGGGTTATAAAATTGATACTTGTCACTTCCTAGCCTGGCGCTCGGCATGAATAGGATATGACAAGCACTGGTGAGCATAGTATCAGGATAATGTGACTGTGTGGGATATCGGGTCATGGTGCTAGGTCTCCCAGTGGGGCAACACTATAAAGCTCACCATGAGTGCTCACTGTCACAAGTCGGTACCCGTCCTGATATGACCGTAGATGTTTCCAGGACATAAAACTCAAACAAACAAGCAGACGCTGTCGCCCTGACTACCACTCTAATTAGTTATCGCTACTGATCTGTTACTGACACGCTATAACTTATATCACAAGCCTGTCTCAGGATGGCTGTCTGCAGCATCACATATTCCCGGGTGGTCGGTCACCCACCTAAGTATTGACGAGGCGCAGCGTTGCTTAACTTCAGTGATTGGATGAGAAGCATTATTCAAATGAGACATTAGTTGTTCTGACACCGGTTGCAATTCTAGAAGTAACCGGAAAGTCGCAAGGATGTCCTTGTCGCGCTGGTTGGTATTTATTTAGGCTTTCTGGTGTGTGCAGCAATATCGGTTGCAGAGAACCGACAGAGAAGGCGTGTTGGGATGGTCAGCAACAGACTTAGTCGGCTGTTGTCTGCTTGGTTAAAGCCCTGCACTATATCCATTCGTAAACAGTGGCAGACTGAGGAGGTCAGGTAGGCAGGTGGGCAGGGTAGTGGAGGAGAGGAGAACTGGGGGCGGGGAGGGGGAGGGGGAGGGGAGGGTGAAGACAATGAGGCAAAAGCCAATTGTCCTGCCTGCTCCCCTAGTTTAGTGTTAATGTCAGTTTGTTTGATTTTGAAAATAAATCCCCCAAAATCAAGTGGACACATTTGGGAAGGGAATGGTAGGGGTGGCGATAGGGGGATCAAGGTCAAATTGACTATGTTGTTATTTTGATTATTCTTATTGTCGTTATTGTTGTTATCGTTATTATTATTATTATTATACATTAAAATGTCTACCTCAACTCTTCATGGACACAATGTCTACAGAACCAACCAACCTTCCCAGTCCACAGTGTGACATCATCCTGATCTCATTCCCAGGTCAGCTCCCACGTCGGGGTTATATAGGTTATATCAATGTGGGGAGGATGTCAGATATTCAATATTATTTAGTAAATTTCAAAAATAGAATTAATCAAATTGGTTGTGTACATTGATTTATTATTAATGTCTTTGTGCATTTGTTCTTGGAGATTTATACTGCCTATCATGGATAAGTCTGAATAGACTTGTTTTCACCATTAGACAGTTTGTCGATAGAAAGCCCGAGCCTACACTTTTACCAACCCAAGGGATTTTTAACCTCCCACACCACATAGACATGGTATGAGAGCAACCGGCCTTTGATGATGCTGTAAGTTATACACAGCGGTGGAAATCCAAATTGGCAGAGGTGGGGGGCATGGGGAATCGAACCACTGACCTTCAGATTAGGAGTCCGACCTAGAAAAAAGTCAGATACTCTAACCACTCCGCAACAGAGAACACCACTATGTTAAAGGTGTTTTTATTGCTTTTAAAAAAAGGAAGAAAAATACTTTCAGACTGATTTGAGCAGGTTCCATCATATCTTCACTCAAACACGCTCACATCTGACCTACTGAGGAACTGTTTACTCTAGGGGACCTCTAACTTAAGTCTAGCTGTATCATGTCATGGTTTGTCCAGGTTAGACTTAGATTATTTACATCATGTATCACGGTTTCTGAGCGTGTTTAAACAAAAATTGAGTCATTCATGATTGGGGGGGGGGGGGACCAATTTAAACACTTCACCAAATATTTTTCTATATCTAAATAGTCTGATCATATTACAACATCTAACTGACGTCAGGCTTCTGGTGTAAAATTGTCCACCATTTTGTAACATTTAACCGATATCAGACTTCAGATGTAAAATTTCTAATCCTTTTGCAACATTTAATCGACATTAGATAAAATTTCTGATCGCTTTGCCACATCTAACCAACATCAAACTTCCGATATAAAATTTCTGATCATTTTGAAATATCTAACCAACGTCAGACTTCCAATGTCCGACGCCCCTATGCCGATTGAGTTGGTTATTAGTAGGACCCGTATGCTGCTAGCCTTTCCGTTACAGACGATAATGGGACATTACACATAGGCAATATTATATATGATGCAGGTTACATACTCATGTGAAGATGTGGCATTCAAGGCTATTTCAAGGCTGTTTTGGGGAGGAATTCAAGACTACATGTATTTTCATTTGGATTTCCACGGAAAACAACAATAGTGAACGGCGATTTCAGACTAATTTATATCAGTGGGGACATTGGAATTCAAGGCTTTTCAAGACTAATTACCCAAAATAGGTTAAATTCAAGGCTTATCAAGGCCTTGAAATGAATGGGGCAAATAAAGTTCAAGACTTTCCAGGGCCCGTACAGACCTAGATAAAAGATTCACCCTGTACTTGTAGTACACGGGTGAAGGACAACGTAGTGTAAATATGAGCGAAAATAGCTTTAGTATGGAACCTGAACTAGAAACTGTGGCTCCAGTATCAAATGGCTACTTATATCGGCACAGATTTGGTGAAATGGGAGAGAATGCAAAAAGACAAGATGGCGGCCGCAGAACGCCGTCGATTTCACATTTAAATCTTATTAAACTAGATATTATATTATATTTTTCAACTCAAAGGTAGCGGGCTAATAATAAAACAGATGTAAAGAATAATTGTTGCTTCTTAGATTGTGAAATTAGGCTCTCAATTCTTTGACCCGCATTTTCGACAGCTTTTACATAGGGTTGGTTTGCACCCCTACTGCAGCAGTACGGGGTGAATCTTGTATCTAGTACAGACCCTGATAATGATGTAAATATCATCGCTAACTCCAAATTACACATACATTTCTAGTTACTGTTCGGTGGTCCCTGAGGAAGGACTGAAGCTGCAACCCAATCATGTTTACAAACCCGATAAGTGGGGTGGTTGTCCTTTCCAGCCCCATCCTTCACTATCAACCCAACACTTTAAAGTCACTTTAAACCTGTAAACACATGGTTTCTGATCACCAAACCTATAGGCTACTTGTCCTACCTTTGATTCTGAATTGGGTTACAGTGAAATTGTACTAACATCTACTGCACTAAATACAACACCACTGTATGTATGTACCGTATATGTCCCAATAGACGCGCACTGCGCGAGTGCAGACACATGGATGCGCATCAATTCAAAGTCAAAGAATTTCATGGATTTGTTTTCGTCGTTCCTCTGAAATAAAGTGGGATTGTCTTATTTTATGTGCATTCAGTCTGAATATGATCGTAAATTTGTGCGTGCTTTCAATCTCGAAATTGGGGGTGTGCTTCTATTGGGTAGCGTGATTCTATTGGGACATATATGGTATGTATGTATGTATGTATGTACGTACGTACGTACGTACGTACGTACGTATGTATGTATGTATGTATGTATGTATGTATGTATGTATGTATGTATGTATGTATGTATGTATGTATGTATGTATGTATGTATGTATGTATGTATGTATGTACACAGATTATATAGATAGATACAAAATCTGTATCTGGAGGGTAATAGGACTAGGATATAATCAGAGGGCTGTGAGAAGTGTAAGCATAAACTGGGTCACTTGTAAGTCAAATTACTCCTCCATAAAATCTAAATTGGGATCAGCAATTTTGGTACTATACACCACCTGTGGAGCAACTGGGAACTATTGTACTGGAAACATGCCATGCACCACCTGGTGTAGAAATGAGCATAACTAGCATGGTGAATACCGGGTCACTTTAATGTTTGAAACCCCTGAGCACTGGCCTATTCATAGCCGAATTAAGCATTAATTAATATATGCATTGCTTTCCATTCGAGATGGCCATCACAACATTTCTGCTGAAAGGACTGCACCCCAGGCCCTGGCACCGAGCACACCACACCTTCAGCCGCCATGTCACAGCCAATGTTCTCATTGTCCGCCATGGCACATAGTGGCGGCTGGTAATGGTTGGTTGGTTGTTGGAGTTTTATGTCCTGGCAACATCTAGGGTCATATCAGGATGGATACCGACTTGTGACAGTGCACACTCATGGTGACTTTATAGTGCTGCCCCACTGGGTGACCAGACCAGCAGCACCATGACCTGATATCCCACTCAGTGACATTATCTGGACACCGAGCCAACCTTTCCATTCGAGATGGCCATCACAACATTTCTGCTGAAAGGACTGCACCCCAGGCCCTGGCACCGAGCACACCACACCTTCAGCCGCCATGTCACAGCCAATGTTCTCATTGTCCGCCATGGCACATAGTGGCGGCTGGTAATGGTTGGTTGGTTGTTGGAGTTTTATGTCCTGGCAACATCTAGGGTCATATCAGGATGGATACCGACTTGTGACAGTGCACACTCATGGTGACTTTATAGTGCTGCCCCACTGGGTGACCAGACCAGCAGCACCATGACCTGATATCCCACTCAGTGACATTATCTGGACACCGAGCCAACCAGTCCTTGGCATATCCTATTAATGCCAAGCGCCTGGC
This sequence comes from Branchipolynoe longqiensis, assembly GCA_030323885.1. NCBI lineage: Eukaryota > Metazoa > Annelida > Polychaeta > Phyllodocida > Polynoidae > Branchipolynoe > Branchipolynoe longqiensis. Next base: position 42,165,277 of record CM059189.1, read on the forward strand.
TAGGAAGTGACAAGTATCAATTTAGTAAGTCATTGGTTTGACTCGACCGGGAACCAAATTCCTGACCTCTACCGAATCCTCCATCGCGTCCAGTCGGCGGCTGGTAATGAACGTGTGGTGGACCCGGACCTGACAGGGACCAGGCACCACTGTAACGGCTGGTTACCATCCATACCACAGTGAGTTGGCACACCATGCCGCCACAATCAGCAGAATGAAATTAACGCTTAAAGTGTATGTATATGTATGTATGTATGTATGTATGTATGTATGTATGTATGTATGTATGTATGTATGTATGTATGTATGTAAGTATGTATGTATGTATGTATGTATGTATGTGTGTATGTATGTATGTATGTAAGTGTGTGTATGTATGTATGTAAGTATGTATGTATGTAAGTAAGTAAGTAAGTATGTATGTATGTATGTATATATGTATGTATGTATACATGTATCATTGTATGTATGTGTGCGTGCACTAGTATTCTAAATTGGGTGTTGGTCCTTTCAAGCAAACTTAGATCACACTCCCACTTTCAACCCCAGCCCCACGATGAACATTCTCCCACAAGCAACCAGACAGGATGGCCTGAGTTGAACGTCTGTCTCCTGTTTTGGGAGATCCGGGGATCCAAACCCATGGGTTTGTGGGTTTGAACCCTGTTCGAGTCAAACCAATGACTTAAAAATTGATACTTGTCACTTCCTAGCCAGGCGCTCGGCATTTTTAGGATAGGGCAAAGACTGGTTGGCTCAGTGTCAGGAGAATGTGACTGAGTGGGGTATCAGGTCATTGTGCTGGTGGCCTGGTCTCACAGTGGGACAGCACTATAAAGTCATCATGAGTGTACACTGTCACAAGTTGGTAGCTGTCCTGATATGACCTTAGATGTTGCCAGGACATAAAAGTCCAACAACCAACCAATCACCTTTCACGACCCCTAGGTACTGAGTAGCTATTGTTAATTATGGGCGTAATCGATTACTCAACTTGGGTCACCCGGGTCGAATATTCGAATACGCTTCTCAACGCTCGGGGTGGAAAAAAATAGTGGCTTAATCCCAAACCTTTTTTTTTTTTTAAATAACCGATAAAACTACAGCAAAATAGGATTTAAATTACTTCATGATGGCCTAGTTTAGCGATATTAATCTAGGTTATTCTTTTTTTGAAACATGTATGACTGGTACTGGTAGCTGTTATCCTGCAGGACGGTACCAGCGCAAATGTGACGTTATCGCTCGTAGCCAACCCCAGCCATGAGGTGGGTTACTGGGGTCGGATAGTTTTGGCCACGGCACGTGTATTTGTCGACTCTACTCGCGGTGTTCGATTTGAAATTCTGACGACTCGGGTGACCCGAGTCGTCCAGGTGGTGTTAATCGATTACGGCCTTACAGTCTGAACCTTCGTACCCGACTGTTTTAGTTGGGCGTGGCTCACTATTCTGAGTGCAGGGTGGGTGGGTGGTAGTGGTGGGAGGGAGGGGGGGGGGGGGGCTTGTCTATGACCAAAACCCGTTACCCTCGCCACTGCTGCTTCTCATTTCAAATGCAAATGAACTTCGCCAGTTTCAGAGAGAGGCGTCAGATGTCGCAGGCACCCGCTGTCAAAAATCGACGAGCCCCCGTGAATAAACAAAATAAACAACTGCGCCCCTTGTGACTTTTGAATGAACTAACAAAATCACCCGCTCCTTTGTTGTGGCTAATCTATGGGTTTTTGTTGTTGGCAATACATGATCAGATTTTTTAAGTTTGGGAAAGTAATCGGCGAATTGTTTATACATTAAGGGCTTTCTTTTTGACACGCGACCACTCATCAATGAACCGAATGGACCCGGTGTGGCGTGCTCAGCCGTATGCCGTGCTCAGCAGTGTACATAGACTCAAACTCAAGGCATTGTCAATGGTCGTAAGTCACTAACCATATAAATTTAATATAATGTTTTTGGAAAAGATGTTTTCTATATGTGTACCAAGCGATTTGTTTCTAGGTGGTGTGGTTTTAGAGATATTTCACTTTTCCTGGATTTTCTGTATGAAGATTGCTCACCACCATTAACAATGCCTTGAGTTTGACGGTATGCGCAGTGCAAAACATTAGTTTTAATCAAAATTAATAGAAATCAAGAACCCTAACCCTAACCATATAAATTTAATATAATCTTTTTGGTGAAGATGTTTTCTATATGTGTACCAATCGATTTGTTAATAGGTGGTGTGGTTTTAGAGATATTTCACTTGTTCTGTATTTTCTGTATGAAAATTACTCACGACCATTGACAATAGCCGATTTAAAACGCCTCATATAAAACGCCTTGCCTAGCTCGACTCACATTTGCTGTGTAGACACGATGCTGTGGCATTTTAGGGCTGAATCGATTCATATGAAACGGTACATCTATACCACCTCCCGAGGTAGTATAGATGAAGCGATTCAGCTGGTTCCGGGTGGCGATAGTGTAAAATAGTGGTGCTCGCCGGCTACAGATGCAGCTGTAACTAATCGCTGGTGCCCGGCAGTGTTAGGGCCCGATTAGGCCGAAATCTAGTGAATGCGATCATATTTAACAGAATTACATACTCAAATAATGAAATTTAATTAAATTAACCTTAAATTCCAAGCGATATTAATGTAGCAGCTACATCTACGTCGAATCGACTTGTGTAAACTAAACAAATAGCAGTGCTTGCCGGCTACAGGCGGACCTAAGGCTGCTGGTTCCCGGCGCCAAAATACTTTCAAACTCTGTCCATGTAAACGCGGCTCTAAAACGCTTCATATAAATCGCTTTGTCTAGATCGTTTCACAATTCCCCGTGTAAACACGGCTAATGCCTTGAGTTTGAGTCTATGTACACGTTTGAGCACGGTACACGGATGAGCACGCCACACCGGTATTCGCTGGTTACCGGCCTCATTTGCCCCCCAGCCGGGAAACCAGCGACGGCCCGCAGCGACCTCTGTTGGGGGTTAGTGGAACAGTGTCAATCACCAGGCACCACTCCGCTTTTTTTGTTCGACGGGAGCCTGTGGGAGTCTCCGCTTGGTGATTGGAGTAGTCGATGAGCGTCTCTTCCCGCCATTTTCTCTTCAATGGGAAAGTCGTCTGCCTGGGTTGTTCCCGCCCCCCACCGCCTTCCTTATTTGACTTCTGAGACTTTCTGTATATTCTATGCGAGACAGGAAACGCCATAATGAGTTTGGCTGCTGTTGGGCGAGGTTAGTCCATTGCACATATGTAAGTTAAGAATACATCACAAATTGGCATCATTGTAAAATAACAAACGACGTCTCTGTCTCTCTCTCTGTATGTCTGTCTGTCTCTCGCTCGCACGCACGCACGCACACACACACACACATTACATAACGCCCCTCCCAACATAGCGGCAAATAACACCCCCCACACCCACACCCACACCCACCCTTGGATAGAAAGTACAGCGTTTCACTGCCGATGCGGCAGCGGCGTAATAATATCGCTTGGATTTTGGGTTTAATTTGACCAAATTTCACTTTTTGAATAAGCTATTCTAATAAATAACATTATTTAAACCCCCGATTGTATTTGCATGGATCTAAATAACAAAATTAGATCATAGCAGTGAATAGATTTGTGCTTTTTGTTTTGTTTACCTTTGACAATATTGCCGCCAATGCGGCGGCGGCGGCGTTAATATCTCTTGGATTTGGGGTTTAATTTAACCAAATTTCACTTTTTGAACAAGCTATTCTCATAAATAACATTATTTCAACCCCCGCTTGAATAGTCATGGTTCTAAATAACAGAATTAGATCGTAGCAGTGAATAGAATTCTGCTTTTTGACTTATTTACATACACTTGATAGTAGAAGGAACTGCTTCTATCCAACCACAATGCAGGACTAGTGTGATGCCTACGTCACATGCAAATCCTCAATACAAGATCACTGGTCAGGGAATCGCGAGGAAAATGCCAGAAGTCAGCTTACAACTGTCCTTATTGTGACTGTATTATCGCCCATACCAAAACTCTTTCTTGGTTAGGTTTTATGTTCTAACAACATCTAAGGTCATATAAAAACAATATCATTGTCATATATATTGACATTTTGTGAAATTAGTCGGGGAATATAAAAAATGGCGGAAATCCGCGAAATCGCTGAGACCATTCATTCCTGTATTATTATTATTATTATTATTATTATTATTATTAATATTGCAATTATTGTTTTATTTCTATTATTGTTATTGTTATTATTAGTAGTATTGTTATTTATTAGTATGTGAATGGGGTGTTAATGTGGTCAAATTTCCGCGTGATTTCCACTATTCCATCTCGTTAACCAAGCTTGTGAAGCGTCCTTGTGGCAGGTATCTAGATACAATATTCACCCCGAGGGGTGAAAAACAACCCCTTTAAGGGGCTGTCACATTAGGTTTTTTTGCGGGAGCGTATGGCGGCGTAAGCGCGTTACGTCATATACGTCGGCATACGCCGTATACGCTACGCATACGCTACTCATACGCTACTCATACGCCGCCAGATGCCGGCGTATGTGAAGCGTATGAGGCATACGCCGCCATACGCTTTCATAAATCCGTCCGTCCAAATTTGTTTGTGCATGCTCAAAAAAACTCGACCTATGAGGGCGTATGGCCCATACTGTCAAAAAATGTCACAGCACGCTCCCATACGCTCCCATACGCTCCTCGTAGGTTCCACATACGCTCAAAACCACCCGAAAGGTCACCAAATGTCATCATAGGCCGGCACGCGCAGGACCTACGTAGGTTTTCAATACGCTCCCGCCATACGCCGTAATGTGACAGGGCCTTTAGTAGATAAAGAAAGGCTGAGTAAATGAAATCAACACATAAATTCTTAATTTGATGCGCGAAAAGGAAGACAGAACTCGGGAGTGGGAAACTGAGGCGTTTGTTGAGACGCCTCGGGCAATATATAAACAGAGCAATATACAGCAATCAGTATCAAAACATATAGAAGAGATATTCAGGGCAGGTAACAATGCAAATATCAAAAGCTATAGAGAAGATATCGAGGGTAGGTTATATGCTGAGAGCGTCCGGCCGAGGGAAAGGCCCGAGGAGGTAGTCCTGAGGGTCTATGGAAGGGGGTGCGCCGAAGAGCCCTCCACCAGGAAGGGAGCTAGAAGGAGATAGTTGGGTGGGTGGGTGAAGAAGGGCAGCGTGGTGGAGACTGGAGGCGAATGGCTGGAGGAGGCGGGCGGGCGGCCTTATAAGGGAGAAGGTGAGCAGTGGCAGGGAAGGCGTGAACGCTCAAGGCCGGGGGAGGGCGAGGGTGAGCAGCGGGCGTCGCGCGAGGCGCGAATGCTGCGCGACAGCCCGGGGTCAGGAGGGGGGGGGGGGGGGGGACTCTTCCTTTCCTCGCATCAAACGTAATGCTTCGCATTACGACCAATTTAAAAAGCAAAATATATTCTTTATATACATCCTGATATTTATCTGCTACTTTTTTAGTTGAAAAATATAATAAAACATGTAGTTCAATGGACTTTACAAGTTAAATCAACAGCGTTCTGTCGTCACCATCTCGTCTCTTTGTATTCCCTCCCATTTCACCAAGCCTATGCCGATATAAGTAGCCATTAGATAATGGAACCAGGAATTCCACTTCCTGTTCCATACTAAAGCAATTTTCGCCGTATTTAGACTATGTTGTCATTCACCTCTAGCAAGTATGGGGTGAATCTTTTATGTAGCGCTGATCACGTTCACTACAACACTGGTCTTATGTTGTGTGGTGAAGGCACATTTACCCAAACATTACAACATCGGGCATGATGGCATGGGCCAGCTTCAAAGCTGCATAGTCCGATGAATCATCAAATTTTCAAAACCAAAACAATTATCGAGAATTGCTTCTACATATCTAACTTAGATACTAATGCACTTATTAAGCATGTCTTGCCACATATAAGGGAATACTGAGGCAATTTAGTAGAACCTGTTACTGCTAAAGTCTATGGTGTCAGAGTTTTGGCATGCTTGCCAAAACTAATTTGACATGTTTGTACTTCAAATATCTCAAAACTTAGCCATGTAAAATAAACAGTACTTGAAACTAATGTAAGGTAGATTATAACAATCAATTTAATATATTTATCTCAGAAAAATGACAGAAACTCAAAACCATCGGACTATGTAATTTTAAAACTACTCCTACTTGGTGTGAAATATCTAATATGGCCCCAACACCAATAGCTACAGAATTGCCTTAATTTAGACAATTTAACCAGACACTACGCCCGCCCAATTACCATCCTAACATAAAGGAGGTGCGGGTGAGCGTCATCAGTCAAGTGAAATCTCCAAACACAGGCTTCCACATGAAGCGTATCTCCCAACGCAATGCAGTCTGGGATATGAGAGTGTCCGCGGCTATAAACAGGGTTCATTAGCATTCTAAGCGGCCCAGTGAATCATCCGGGCCTCCACATATTCCGGACCGGATGTTGAATGGCACGTGATCGGAAACCAACCAATCGGCGATGAGTGTGAGAGGTAGGTGAAACAGCTTAACATCCAATTGCCCGTTTTTATGGACACTGTGGGGCTTACTACTGTTCTATTGCAATGGCGCAGCTAAACTGGCTAACGCCTCCTTAAAGTTGCACAGTCCGATGGTTTTGAGTTTCGGTCATTTTCTGAGATAAACACATTAAATTGATCATTATGAGCTACTTTACTATAGGTTGATGTAACTTTTAGTTTAAATGGCCAACTTTGGAGATATTTGAAGTGACAACATGCCAAATTAATTTTGGCAAGCACGCCAAAACTCTGACACCATAGGGTCATGCAGTAACAACAGCTTCTATTAAATTGACTCCCCATTCCCTTCTATGTGACAACAAATGCTTAATAACTGTACCAGTATCTAAGATAAATATGTAGAATCAAATCGAGGTAAGTGTTTTGGTTTTGAAAATTTGATGCTTCATCGGACTATGCAACTTTAAATTCACCATACCAACTCACCTTCTTACATTGCATTTTACAATTACAATTTATAATCACAATACAGTCGTCACTTTACAATAAACTGGACCGGATGTCCCAATCGACTTAAGCCCAGGGTTCCAGAGTGGAAGCTTGTATGTTCGAATCCAAGCTGAGTTAAACCAGTGACGTACGAAATTGATACTTGCGCTACCTTCCCTGGTGTTTGGCCCAATCGGCTTAAGCCCAGGGTTCCAAAACGGAAGTTTCTGTGTTCGAATCTCAGCCGAGTTAAACCAGTGACATACAAAATTGATACTTGCGCTACATTCCCTGGTTCTCGGTATTACTAGGATAGGGCAGCGACTGGCTGGCTTAGAATGGGGATAAGGTGACTGAGTGGGCTATCAGTATCACTCCACACAACAAGACCACTCCCGAATACCGACAAAACTTGTAAATGCGCTCCAGAAATATAATGTATAATGTTTTCAGTACCACCCAAATATATATCAATATATCGCGCCCATAGATGATACAATGTGACTGACTATGCCACATCCACATCATACCGACAACCTGTGAATGGCATAATGGTGCTATAGTCACTGAGTCATGAGTGTATATACAGTAATACCCCAGTCACGCGAGAGCCAGCGTTCGCTGCCAACCTCCTTACGCCCAAAAGGATGCCAACCTCCCAGCGTCCCATTCGATACATTGATTCAAATATGTGGTAGGCGCCAGGTCGGCGGCAACTCGCCAACCAAGAGGTCGGTGCAAGGTCGGCGCCAACCATTTTGAATGGTGCCGGGAGGTTGGCGTCCTCGCAGCACCAGCACTTAATTAAGTAGGGCATAAGGAGGGCGCAATGAGGACGTTTCGATGTCGTGAATCGATTGTAAGCGAACGCAGGCCTCATGTGACTGGCGTATGAGCTTTGCACACAGTCGATTCTAAAGGTTCAATGAACATACAGACCATTATTATGTATGCATGATGTATATCTATGATAGGGGCCAAGTCGGCATTATCATTCAATACCCACAGTACCAGCTTACACCATACGAATGTAATTCCATGTGCCTACCACTCCAGCAATATTAAAAGCAAAGAAAAAAAGTTGGCTACTGTGCTTTTTTAGGATAAATAGTGTGATCATTGGTCAGGGTTTTATGTCCTAGAAACATCTGGGGTTATATCGAGACGGGTACCAACTTGTGAGAGTGTGCATTCATTTTGACTTTATAAAATTACCATACAAAATTATCTATTTTGTAAATGTTTGGTTTGACTCTGCTGGGGATGGAACCCACGACCTATCTGGTCAATACTTGGTTGGTCCATGCTAGAGGAAGGCATGATCTGCTCTAGCGACTTCTCTTATTTCAACATTAGACTCCTGAAGGTTGTAGATATATGGCTATTAATTATTAGTATTAAACGTCAGTGGTGACATTTGGGTACACCGTACACTACCCGTTAATTTGGCTTGAACCTTGCCATTAATTGAGGATCGGGAACAATTCAGGACGCACGCACATCTCGTCTATCACGTCAAAAGCATAGGAGCGGAAATGGCCCACATGACCATGACAACAACAAAATCGGAAATCCGCGGAAAATCGGAAATCCGCAGAACATCATAAGTTTCCCAGCCCTGCATTGTGGGTGGGAGGAGGCCAAGGGGGCTTGGTTTGGGTGGCGTGGGGAAGAACTGAACAGTGAAAGTGTTGACTTAAGACTTTTAGAGGTTGGACCCCTCAATTGTGTGTACAGAGTACCGATTACCACAGTGCGTGGTATGTGCCTGCAGACATTGACAGGCCATTGGGTATACATGTATACATTTGTGTAACACAAAGGGAGGCAGCAACTGGGTCAAGCTCTCTTATCAAAGCAATAGACAATGGGGGCATTCGACTGGGCCCTTTCTATCCGCAACTTTACGGATGGAATGGATGGAGCCACATACACACATCCGAATCATCGGTATATGAACCCACTTCCGGTCCCAGTCGAATAGGAATTTGTTCGGAAATATTTTGATATTCGGATAGAGAGGCCCAGTCGAATGCCCCATATATCCACAATGCATGCGACATCTGACGGTGACTACAAACACTATGGTTGTGTGACCGTTACCACAGCGCATACAAAAGCTATGGAAATTACTAACTTTCAAATGCACGTATGTCAGTCAAATTTTGAGATATTTTGAAAATTCCAAAAGTATTGTTGCTTTTGGATCATTGGAGCTTCCAAGAAAAATTAAATGTTCATGTTTGGACCTTTTGGAAAATTTTAGGAGGGGACCAATCGAGTCAGTCACTATTAATACACTATATCCACAACGCATGTGACATCAGTCGGTGATGATGAACACTATGTTTGTGGGACCGTTGCCACAGTGCATGCATGTGAATATCATGTATTATCGATCACTTTTGCAATTGTTATTTATTTTTTTATTTTTGAGTACTCTTGATTCACAATTACCCTTCATTTTATATATTGGAGCACTTCTGGTATTTCCGATGAATGCATGCAATTTGTGGGTATATAAAGAGTATTAAATTTTAAGCGATTCGAAGAGGGACATGGGGTAGGTGTCTTTTATAATCAGTATGCGGATTGTACGTTCCCACTGCCTTTAACGTAGGTCAACATAGTGAACAACATTTGTCTAACATACGTCTAACGTATATCGACGTATGCCTAACGTACGGCCGATGTAAAATCCACACGTTGTCAAACGTCGAAAGTTTTGTGCATGCACAAAACTTTGCCGACCCCCTAATGCGCGACGCTGTAACTCAACGAATGTCAACGTACATTGACGTATGCCAACGAGCACCTAACACACGCGTGATGCATAACGCCGTATCCCGACATAGCAGCAAAAAATCACATACGTCAGCGTACATTGGCACGATGCGTCTTAAGAGACAGGTGGGGTGTGGGTGGAAACAATGTCATGGGTTCATTGAAAAGCTTTGTCTATTCCCTTTCAATAATGATATCCGAAGGTGCTATTCAACAACAATAAACCCTCAGCATCCATTCTCTGACCAGTCAGTCGCACTGAGGCGGCAGCCGCTGAGCCGGGTCCGGCCTAATTCCCACCCTTTACACTGCAGTGTGCAGGTTATTACTTTAGACCGCTGATGGACATGGGAGTCGATCGGTTGTTATCCCAATTACTGCAGATTATCACAAACAAAGCCCTGGAGCACGTGACCCTCCAACCTCATTTCCGGCGTCAATTACCGGGCGTCTGACCCCCCCCCCCCCCCCCCCCATACACACACATACACACACACTAACTGACACAGTTCCACGCACCGACAAACACGTGCTGACCTCCTTCCGGATGTGCACACATCATATCCGGGGGACAGCGGTATCTGTCATGGACGACTCTTACAGAGCAACACAATTCAGGGTCCCTTTCTTTTATGGAGAAATGTCGCAGAGAGGAAGCGAGGAATAAGCGACAGAGAACCAGGGAGGAAGGGAAACGGAAAGGGGAAGGGGAAGGGGAATGGGAAGGGGAGGGGAAGGGAAAGGGGGAGGGGAAGGGGGAGGGGAAGGGGAGGGGAAGGGGAGGGGAAGGGGAGGGGAAGGGAAAGGGAAAGCGGAAGGGGGAGGGGAAGGGGGAGGGGAAGGGGAGGGGAAGAAGGAGGTGAAGGGGAGGGGAAGGGGCAGGGGAATGGGAAGGGGGAGGGGAGGGGATGGGGCAGGGGAAGGGGAAGGGGAACGGGGAGAGGGAAGGGTAGGGGAGGGGAACAGTAAGGGGAATGGAGAGGGATGGGGAACTGGGAAGGGGAAGAGGAAGGGAAGAGGAAGGTGAGAAGCGGAAGAGGGGAAGAGGAATGAAAATGTGATGGGGAACGTACGAAGAACAGGATGGAGAATTTAAATAGACGATTTGGGGGGACGGGTAGTTTATTCCTCTGAATGGAGCATGCGCAGTGAGCTGCTACCCACATTACTTCTTACGACTGACTGCCCTAGGAGGGCAGCTTGGTATTAGAAATCATTTTTTAAGACCTTTTCCACAGAGCATGTTGCACAGTGAGCAGCATGTGAGCAGGCGGAGTGGTTAGAGTGTCTGACTTTTTTCTAGGTCGGACTCCTAATCTGAAAGTCGGTGGTTCGATTCCCCGTGCCCCCCACCTCTGCCAATTTGGATTTCCAACGCTGTGTATAACTTACAGCGACATCAAAGGCCAGTTGCTCTTATACCATGTCTATGTGGTGTGGGAGGTTAAAAATCCCTTGGGTCAGTAAAAGTGTAGACTCAGGCTTTCTATTGACAAACTGTCTAATGGTGAAAACAAGTCTACTCAGACTTATCCATGATAGGAAGTATAAATCTTCAAGGAAAAATTAAAAATGTACCCACAACGTTAGTTCTTGCACTGACGTCAGAGCACGGGTTTGGTGGTGGAGATGGGCTAGTGCTCTTTTTCTTCCCCAGCATCAATGTACTATTTTCCTCCAGCTTTAGATATAGTCTACATCAGTGAAAGATTTACACAAATTCAAAATAAGAATTTGTCGCATCCCACTTGGATGTTGGAGACAGATGTCAAAGAGGAAAGGGTAGAAAGTGGCGAATCAATGGATCCAGCTGCTAAATCCGTGGTAAATGTGAGCATATATGACTGTGCGTCAATTACGCAAGGCGCATGCGCGGGAATCCACTCTGTCTGTGAGTTCCTTTCACCCATATACATGGGTTTCCAACAGATCACCTCCTGTTTTGGTAGATCGTGGGATTCAAATCCACGGTTTCAAACCCATGTCGAGTCAAACCAATGACTTAACAATTGATATTTGTCGCTTCCTAGCCAGGCACTCGGCATTATTGAGATTGGGCGTGGACTGGTTGGCGCAGTATCAGGATAATGTGACTGAGTGGGATATAGGGTCATGGTGCAGATGGTCTGGTCTCCCAGTGTGGCAGCACTATAAAGTTACCATGAGTGTACACTGTCAGATACGACCCGTTCTGATACGACCCTAGATGTTGCCAGGACGTAAAACTCCAACAACCAACCAACGAACCAACCAACAGCTGTGCCTCAGTTACAGATGGAACCTTCCTGGCTGAAATGATTGATATGCTTATGCTTCTTTCCGGATAAGTTAGACAATAAAATTAATGCATTAAGTGATTAAATAATATTGGCAACATTATGATATCCAATTGAATGGCTGGTCACAGACCTAGTCTGATTAACCCGATCAGCCCAAGTTTGCTATCACTTTTCAGTGTTCTGCTATGGCTAGTTGTATTGAACAGGTAGTGATTTCCCAATATGGGGTTTGACGCCACAGGGATGATAGAACGTGAATGGGGCTAATATATTTATCTGAATAAAATGGAAGAAATTCAAAACTATTGGATTTCGCAACTTTAATAGATTGCTTCATTCTAAATATCAGGTCTATTCAAAGTGTGTCTATTTCGGTTTTGCCTCAGTAAATAATCATCCCAGGCCCTCAAAGGTCTTAAATCCCATATCGGGCATTAACTGCTTACGATATCCGGCCACACATCACCTGGTAACCAGACGGGATGGCCGAATGAGTTGAGCGTCCGTCTCCCGTTTTGGTAGATCGTGGATTCGAACCCATGAGTTTGAACACTGGTCAAGTCAAAACAATGACTTAAAAATGTATATGTATCGCTTCCTAGCCAGGTGCTCGGCATTATTAGGATAGGGAAAGGACTAGTTGGCTCAGTGTCAGGATAATGTGACTGAGTGGGATATCACTATCAGATCATGGTACTGGTGGTCTGGTCTCCCAGTGGGGCAGCACTACAAAGGCACCATGAGTTTGCACTGTCACAAGTCTGTATCCATCATGATATGACCTTAGATGTTGCCATAACTCCAACAACCAACCAAGGAACCCAATTCACAACTAAGGCCAGAAAGACACTACGCTGATGAGCTCTGCCATCAATATCGCCACCGACAATGTATCATGATGCTGGTTTGTGTGTGTGTGTATGTATGTATGTATGTATGTATGTATGTATGTATGTATGTATGTACGTACGTACGTACATACATACGTACGTACGTACGTGTGTGTACGTACGTACGCGTGCGTGCATGCATGCATGCATGCATGCATGTATGTATGTATGTATGTATGTATGCATGCATGCATGTATGTATGTATGTATGTATGTATGTATGTATGTATGTATGTATGTATGTATGTATGTATGTATGTATGTATGTATGTATGTATGTATGTGTGGTGTGTGAGTGAGGGCGACTTTACCTACTCACAATCAACTTAAGGTCAAAGGGCAATGATAGAGGTTAGGCTACTGAGTTGTGCTGAAAAGAAAAATAAATCTTTTTAATTTAAAAAAATAAATTACATCATCCTTCCACATGCCTTAAAACACCACACCAGAAGGTGTCCATGTTCGTTCTAACAATAACATGCCTGGAATATGTCCAATTCTGTCAAATGCATAGGCAAATATAAATGTTGGCAGATATTAAGGCTGGTAAGTTGTACTCACAATTTTAAAAAATTTGTTTAATGACACTATTATTCCCCACCCCTGAAATCATCACACCAGAAGAATGGTGTTAGTGTTCTTTTTAATAGGCCTGACATCTTTACAATTCCATCGAATGGATAGGCGTAAATGTTTAGCGGGCATTTAACTCAGAGCCCCATAGTTCGATGAAACATCAACTTGAAAAAATCAAAGTAATCATCTAGATTTGTTCCGCTAAAACATTCATCTCAGAAAAGGACAGAAACTCAAAACCATCGGACTATGCAGCTTTAAAGTTTAAAGCTGCATCGGATTATGCAGCTTTAAAGTTTAAAGCTGCATCGGACTATGCAGCTTTAAAGTTTAAAAGCAAGCCCGACAAGGCTGGAAATCTTACACCGTCCGTTTTCAAACGAAAATTGTCACCACGCCGAAAATAGGGAAGATCCCAGCTAATTTTTCGGTGGATTCCAAACTAACAGGGCAGTCCTATTTCCATGACAACCGTTCAGATGAGCGCGCACCCCTGACGTTGATTAATCACCCTTAAAGGGTGCGGAAACTGTGCTTGATTTTGCCACCCCTTTTTGCCTCACAATTAATTGTGATATTTTATGTACGCTCGCTTAGCAATGATGGCACTGACACAAAACATTTTTAATACTCTCTTTTGATACTTAATTTTAACATTTGTTTTATTAATGACATAAGGAGTGAGTCAGTACCAACGCCATAACGCTATGTCATCGGTAGAGCGCAGGCTTTCCGTGCGGAAGGTCTGGAGTTCGAATCCCACCCGAGTCAAACCAATGACGTATAAATATTGATACTTGTCGCTACATAGCTTGGCGCTCAGCATTAATAGGATAGGACAAGGACTGGTTAGCTCAGTGTCAGGATAATGTGGCTGTGTGGGATATCGGCTCATGGTGCTGACAGCCTGATCTTCAAGTGGGGCAGGACTATAAAGTCGCCATGAGTGTGCACTGCCACAAGTCGGGACCCTGATAAGACCTTAGATGTTGCTAGGAGTAGGATGTAAAACAGCAACAAACAAATTAACTACCAAACAAATAAGGCCATGTTCAGGATGTGTACCAGCGCAGACATCGCAAATGTGTCAATGTGGATAAATACCAAAACGGCTTGGCGACGGTTTAAAGAGCAGAGCCGCTCATCTGGCGAGAATTTGCCCTAAATGTCAGGTAATCAGTGACCACGGCGCATGCGCCAGTCTCTACGGACCACCGATAATCACTTCTGGATCACTTGGCAGAGGTCACATGGCCAATTCATCATGTCTGGTTGTCTGGATGCCTAAATAATTGGATAACCCCCCCCCCCACACACACACACACTCCCCACACACATGGTATACTAATTTCTGTTTAATAGTCCTCGCTAAAGTTTTATTACGTGATGATCTTAAGTTTCTGCCATATTTAAAAGATAAATAATTTAGGTTGATCTTCATAATTTGTTTACTTTAGTTTGCAGTGAGTTTTATTATAAATGGCTAACTTTTAAAATATTTGAATGTTTGGTTGGTTGTTGTTGGAGTTTTATGGCCTGGCAACACCTAGGGTCATATCAGGATGGGTACCGATGACTTGTGACAGTGCACACTCATGACGACTTTATAGTGCTGCCCCACTGGGAGACCCAGCCGCCAGCACCGTGACCCAATATCCCACATTATCCTGACACTGACCTGACCAGTCCTTTCACTATCCTAATAATGCCGAGCGCCTGGCTAGTCACTGGTTTGACTCAGCCATGGTTCGAATCCCATATTTGAAGTGTAACCATGCAACATGAATTTGGTGCTGGACATCATCGGCTTGTAGGTTGTAGCAGCGGCAGATATTAAAGTTGCATAGTCCAATGGTTTAGAATTTATGTATTTTTTCTTAGATAAATATATTAGATCGATCACTAGTATCTACTTTACATTAGTTCAAAGTTACTTTTATTTATAATGGTACACTTTTGAGATATTTTGAGTGCAAACATGGAAAATTAGTTTTGGCAAGCATGCCAAAACTCTGACACCATAGACTTCTGCAGTAACAGGTTCTGTTAAATTGACTCAGTATTGACTTATACGCAGAAACAAATGCTTAATAAGTGCATCAGTATCTAAGTTGGATATGTCGATATGTCAAATCATATCTAGATAATTGGTTTGGTTTTGAAAATTTGATATTTCATCGGACTATGCAGCTTTAAAGTGACTTAGAGTTGCATATAGTCCGACGAGGTCCTGGACCACGGACACCGCGACGGAGACTTTGAGGACCAGCATGCCGCCTGCGTCCCTAGTGCTGACGACACTGGTTCCCGCTTCGATCACCAGTGCCAGAGGCACAGAGGCACAAGGCCGCGGCCCCAGGCATGCTGCCACCACCACCACCACCACACTTCCACCCACAGTGTATTGGATGCCCCCTCCAAGAGCTCCCCATCCTCCTCCTGCCACCCCAAAAAATAGAGAACGGAAAAATAAAGAAGAAAAACAAACATCAACCAAAAACGGACCGTTTTAACGGTGCCGTTTCAATGCTGCAGTTGTGCAGTCTGTGATCGATAGGTTACGAAGTCCAGTCAATAGTCCAACGATTTTACGTTTCTGCAATTTTCTTAGACAATAAAACATTAGATTAATCGCTATATTGTACCTTACTTTAGTATGTATGTATGCATGCGTGCATGTGTGTGTATATGTATGTATGTATCTATGTATATATGTATGTATGTATGTATATATGCATGTATGTATATATGCATGTATGTGTGTATGTATGTCTGTATGCATGTGTGTGTATGTATGTATGTATGTATGTATGTGTGTATGTATGTATGTATGTATGTATGTAGGTATGTGTGTATGTATGTGTGTATGTATGTATGTATATATGTATATATGTATGTATGTATGTACGTACATATGTATGTATGTATGTATGTATGTATGTATGTATGTATGTATGTATGTATGTATGTATGTATGTATGTATGTATGTATGTATGTATGTATGTATGTATAGCCCCCCTCCCATCGCCTCTCCTTTTTTTAGGTGGCGGCTCACAGACAACTAATAGGACCACTTGGTGAGAACTCAACTTTTGTTAAAGATGCTAATTCATGGCAGAACCATGGCGGATGTGGGCACAGATGTTTGGTTCACGTGTGTGTGTGTGTGTGTGTGTGTGTGTGTGTGTGTGTGTGGGCGGGCGTTTGTGTGTGCGTGAGTGTGTGTTTGTGTGCGTGCGTGCGTGTGCGTGTGTGGGTGTGTATGTTGGGGGGTAGGGGTGGGGAAGCAGAAACATGCTGGAATATGCCTACCATGTGTAAATGGACCTACGTGACAGCCAACTCCAGACCAAACTCCCACGCGAATAATGCGGGTACAATACTGGCATTAATGGTGGTGGAAATGTGTTATTACAGGCCAACTAGCGGTGACACCCCCACCCACCCGACCATAACCGATCACCATATTACGGCTATATATACACATATATATATATACGTTATATATATATTCTTTTTGCCATACATTTGTTTCTAAAGTAGATTTGTAGTGAAATTGTCCCAACAAATATTCTACATTGGATTATTTGTTTGTTTGTTGTTGTTTTACATCCTATCAATATCTAAGGTCATATCAGGACGGGTACCCACTTGTGACAGTGCACACTCATGGCGACTTTATAGTGCTGTCCCACTGGGAAACCCGGCCACCAGCAGCATGACTTGATATCCCACTCAGTCACATTATCCTGACACTGAGCCAACCAGGCCCTGTCCTATCCTATTAATGCTGGCTAGGAAGCAATAAGTATCAATTTTTTAAGTCATTGGTTTGACTCGACCAGGATTCGAACCCACGACCTACCAGCATGGGAGACGGACGCTCTAACTCATTCGGCCATCCCGTCTGGTCTTCTACATTGGATGAAATACTACTTTGTGTATGTGTGTGTCCACCACCTCCGTCACCTTTCGCCGTGGAAGGTAATGGGGCTATCACATTACGACGCTTCTCGCGTCGACGTATGTGATTTTTTGGCGGAACGTGGGGAAACGTCAGGAAGCGTTATGTGCGCGTTGGTATTTGTTGATGGACTGTGACGGTCGACGAGGGTCGGCAGCGCACGTCATCGGATCGGCGAAATTTTGTGCTTGCACAAAACTTTCGACGACTGACAACGCGCGGGTGCCAAAATTATGGCGACGTCAGAAGCACGTCGACATCGCTGGAATAACGTTAGCCACACTCTGCGCACGCGTGAGGGTCATTGGCCTAATTATTGCTTTGTTGTTTTTACATCCTAGCTACATCTAAGGTCATATTAGGACGGTGCGCCAAACTTTTTAGTTTTTTTTCGCACTGTCGGCTGCGCGCTACCAATACGTTGCGCTGATGCAGAAAAGTTTGACATTTCTCGACGATTAAAAGCGATTTTGCACGTTGGCGGCGCGCCGGCGAGAAGCGTCGTAATGTGACAGGGGTATAAAGCTGTGACCTGGCGTGCTGGATCACGGCTTCAGCCCTTCCTGAAGGACCAGCAAAACTCAGAATACCTGCATTCATATGCAGATGCACTAACAATAAGTGCTTTAGGGGATTGGTGGGTGGTTTTTTGGGGTTCTTGTTTTTCAGCGGGGGAGGGGTTGGGGTGTTATTTTCTTCTTCTCTGGATGTAGATGAAAATAAGAAGAGTGTTTTCGGCTTCATTTTCTTTTAAGTTTTATGCACAATGCATACAGTTGTCGGATCGTATATTGAGAATGCGTGTAGCGTGTTAGCATGTCCGCCATGCTGCAGTAGTTTAACTAGAAACAAGTAAGAGTTGCGTAGAGTTTCTCCCACCAGAAGGGGTTCCTCGTAGTGCGGAATGAATACATGAATACATACACTGTATTGTTGTTTTACGTCCTAACAACATCTAAGGTCATATCAGGATGGGTACCGACTTGTGGCAGTGTGCACTCATGGCAACTTTATAGTGCTGCCCCACTGGAAGACCATGCCATAGACACCAGGCCCTGATATCCCACACAGTCACATTATCCTGATACTGTACGAACCAGTCCTTGTCTTATCCTATTAATGCTAGGCACCAGGCTAGGTAGCGACAAGTATAAATTGTATAAGTCATTGGTTTGACTCAGCTGGGATTCGAACTCCCGACCTTCCACACGGGAAGACTTCCCTCTACCGATTCTGCCACCGCGTCCATTTGTGTGTTATGTGTGGCAAATGGCAGCATGTTTTTGCAGGGGTACTATATATGTGTGTGGGTCCAGTTCTATACAACATAATAAATGATGGCCCTCCTCACGGAACACTTACCATTCCACATTAAGAACGCTCATGCTCCATTCCATATATGCCATTACCAATAACACACTCATTCGCTTTGTTTTACCAGGCGCAGAATTGCATCTTGATAAGATTGGTTGGTTGTTGGAGTTTTACATCCTGGCAACATCTAAGGTCATATCAGGATGGGTATCGACTTGTGACAGTGCACACTCATGGCGACTTTATAGTGCTACCCCACTGGGAGACCAGGCCACCAGCATCATGAACTGATCTCCCACCCAGTCACATTATCCTGACACTGAGTCCTAATAATGCCTGGTTATTAAGCGACAACTATACATTTATGCGCCATTAATTTGACTCGACCGGGAATTGAACTCCCTACCTTCCGCATGGGAGTCTTGATAAGATATTGCCAAGTAAGTGTGCAACCCACAGTAGTCATAGTCAACAGTACTGACTCTGGCAGCATTCTCGTGGACAGGGCTGCTAAACAACCTTACGGAAACAGTTTCGGAAGGCTGTAATGGGCCTGTCACACTACAACGCTTCTCTCGGCGACCCGTCAGCGTTGAAAGTACTATCTTGCGCGTCGAGAAACGTCAAACTTTTCGGCGGTTTGGGGGAAAAGATCGGCGTCAGCACGGCGCGTTATGCGCGCGCGGCCAACGTGTGTCGACGCGCTGGGGGAAAAAAAAAAAAAGTTTGGCGCGACGTCTTCATTTAACCTTAAATGTTGCTAGGGCGTAAAACAAAAACGGCCCAGTTTGCGCAACGCGTGAGCAACGACCCTCCCGCGCGCGTGCCGTCTTCCTAGCGTTCCCTTAACGTTATTCCGGCGCCTAACGTCCTTACCCATATATTTGCGCGCGCTGGCGGTCGTTGGGTTATTTTTGACATGTTGAAAACCTTGGGCGATAGGGAACGCACGCCGGCGTTTCGCGCCGACCATCAACGTCAAAGATAATGTACCGACGCGCGCATAACGCGCCCCCAGCGCGTCTCGATATTTCACTAATTATCGCCCAAAAACACCACACGTTGACGGGTCGCCGGCGAGAAGCGTCGTAGTGTGACAGCCCCATTATGTATATGTAGGTTATGGATATGGGTCACTCTCCTGAAAACTGGCCCGATGTGTCACATGGAGAGATCAAATCTAATATCTGAATTGTTAACATTTTTTGGTTGAAAATGAAAGCTGGAAATCTCTCCTTTACATCTATGTAAAATATAAATTGGTGTAGTCTATGATTAAGATATGTCATATGACAGTATAACATGTGTTGCTGAGACATAACACATGTTTTTAGGACACCACACGGTCTGCTTAATAACAATCTAAGCAGAATTAAATAATTTCATACTGAGAAGCATATTAATCATGGCATACTATACAGAAATATGTAGTGTTTATATTGATAAAAAAAAGTTATTCCAGCCATGCTTTATTTACTGAATAATTAGTGTACAACATTTGTGTGGCATCCAGACACCACTGCTTACATCTGTGACAGAAATTTGTAATGTTATTTCTGAAGACATCAAATAATTTTTTGTATAAATTTAAGCATGCATACATGTTAATAAATACTTCCTTTTGATTTGGGAACTGTTTTGTTTGATATATCAATGCAATACAAGAAGTTAGTAAGGAGCCAACCATATCCCATATGTCATGTTACAAATGACAGGCTGTAAAATGGTGTTTTTTGGTACAAAAATACTTCATAACTAAAAAGACCAAAGTTGCATGCGGTTTATTTTTATTTCCCTTATTTCTTACATCAAATCTGAACATGAATATGAAAAATATAAGGACAAAAGTAAGTAGGACGTTTTTTTATTGATGTTTTAAAATTCCATCCCATGCTGACCAGTTTTCAGGAGAGTGACGCATATGGTCACACGATTTCCAAATCTAATAGACGGGTTCATGATTCCAGCTGCGCGGTGCATTGTGGGATGCGTAAAAGCAAAACAAACCAGCGCAAAGCACATGGTTCCACATTCACACCCACACTCTATAGCACTGGACGCGGTTTCCCAATCAGTAGAGTGCAGGCTTCCCGTGCGGAAGGTCGGGAGTTTGAATCCTAATTGAGTCAAACCAATAACTTAGAAAAATGGATACTTGTTGCTACTTAGCCTGGCACTCGGTATTGCTACACTAGGATAGGGCAAGGATTGGTTAGCTCACGATCAGGATAATGTGACTGAGTGGGATCTCATTATCAGGCCATGGTGCTGGTAGCCTGGTCGTGGGGCAGCATTATAAAGTTGCTATATGTGCACACAGTCAGAAGTCGTCGGTAACCGTCCTGATATAACCATGGATGTTGCTAGGATACAAAACCACAACAAACAAACAAACAACTCTATAACAACCAATCAGATAGTTATAATGGTAGCACTCAACCGTCAGTCAACTCGGTAATATTCCCAGAAACAGACCGCCAACCACCAGCGTCCCCGTCTCGGCCCCATACAACCTCTATAACTCCCAGAGTAACTAACTGGGTCACGGACGCCGCCACATGGGGGCGCTTTTATTTCCAGCCAATCAGAACTCTCAGCCACCCTCCCAGCCTGGCGATAAGAAAAGTAAAATGTTTGTGCAAAATTGTATTCTCCATAAATAACAAAATTGTGCAAAATTGTAGTGTCATTTCTTTCATTTGACATGGTCTGGGATTTATCCCACACCTTTCATAGTGCTCCACACATACAGTAAAACCTCTCTAAATCGATCGACCGACGTTACGTGGTCGATTTAAGGAGGTGGTCGGTATAGGGAGTTAAAATATGGTTACAATGGTATGGTTGGGACCCAAATAAAGCGATCGATATAGGGGAGTGGTCGATATGTGGAGGTGGTCGGTTAGGGAGATTTTCCTGTATACGCACGCACGCGCTCACGCACGCACGCACGCACGCGCTCACACAGGTTTTGGGTACCAAATGGGGACGTGTGAAATTTTACGACCAACTGGGTACTACTACTACTACTAGTAGAAGGGATGCATGGAGAGATTTTCTAATGTCAGTTATATTATTCTTGAAGTAGGCATGTTCAAAACCAATATTTAAAATTTTAATATTTTCACGTATGGAATTTTGATTTCTATTGTTTTCAAAGGAAAACCAAGTGGGGACCATGATTTAGGTCCCCACTTGAAAATGAGTCCCCAGTGGATGGGTGTTTTTTCATGCGCAAGTCCCCACTTGGCACCTTAAACAGGAACACACACACACACACACACACACACACACACACCACACACACGCACACACACACACACACCAACACACACACACACAGAATGACAGCAGTGCAGTTTTAACTCATAACTCACAGCACTGACACAATAGTGGACTCCCCAACTCATGGTGAGCACTGGCTTATGACACTGTCATCTGCCATCACTAATGACACATGTGACTGAAAAGAAGGCATGGAGCTGAAAAATGAAACTCATCTATTCTTATATGAATGCGTTATAGAGTGGTTAGGGCGAAAGTAAATTGCCCTTATTTGGTTTATTTTATTTTCTATGTATAGTCATTAGCAACCAAGCTTCCCCCCCCCCCCCTCTCTCCCATCTCCTCACCACATGATTCAACTTTAAGCATAAACACGGGGAGGAGTTGGTCAACAGTTAGAAGGTACAACCTGTTAGTGTTACTGTGTCAGTGACGCACCAATGAAATATCGAGCTTATTTTGAGTTTAAGCCGCATAATCTGGTGGTTTTCAGTTTCTGCCATATTTAAACAAATAAATATATCAGGTTGATCGTTATAATCTACTTCACTTCAGTGTGAAGTAACTTCTATTTTGGTTAGCTTTCGAGATAACTGAAATGACAACATGCCAAATTAATTGAACACTGAAATTTTGGTTTTATTTACCCCTTTTCTTTTTCAAACATAGCACAGGAGTACTTAATGCGATTGATTTTTAATGGCTGCACCACTATCTAAGTTGGATATGTATTAAATCTAGGTCAATGGTCTGGTGTTGAGAATGTTAATGCTTTCTAATGAAAGACTGCCAACACACATTTTTTAAGTCCACTGAAGAAACTATAGAGGGGGTGTAATGGCGTCACAAGACAACTTTCGGTGGCCATATTGGATTACATACAGAAGGCTTGCAACTGCCTACAGTGCTTATTTACTGATTTGTTGGTTTATTTGTCACTGTTTTGAGCAGTTTGGCCTCAGAAGTTGTTGCTTAAAGTGCTGTAAGTAAACACATTGGATGTAAACTGCCCAGAACCTCCCAGAACACAAAAAAACTCTGTTTTTACTGCATCTGCATTCACAACATGGCTAGGGAGGGTGCTCATAATCCAAGATGGCTGGCCGCTGACAGCTGACTGCTAGTGATGACGTCACGTGACACTCCCTCTATTAATAGACTACATCACGGTTCCAGCGGCGCGGTGCATTGTGGGATGCATCAGAGCAAAACAACCCCCCCAGAAGCACATGGCACATGCTAATACACTGGGTTCAGCTATGAAATGTGCTAGTTTCAGCTCATCCCAGCTCTTGTTTGAAACATAGAATACCAACTAAAAAAATATATATAATAAATTAAGATATTATTCTTTTATCCAGCATTGCATTTACATCAATATAATCAGCACATCTTATGCCATGTGCATTTAGATTTAGATAGATCTAGGCACTCAGACTAGTGTTAGAGCCATAGCTAGAGTACTCAATGCATTGTCAATGGCAGTGAGCAATCTCCATACAGAAAATGTAAAATATTGATAAAACTACACCACCTAGAGACAAACCGCTTGGAACACATATAGAAAACATGTTTAACAAAAAGATTATATTAAATTGATAAGGTTAGGGTTTTGGATTTCTATTATTTTTTAATAAAACTGATGTTTTTCACTGCGCGCATTGGCAAACTCAATGGCCGTATGCCTTTGCTTTGCTCCCAACGCCGTTTTCAGCGCATGCGCAGTCGGAACCGTGATGTAGTCTATTGAATGCAAGAGGAACATATCCTTTACTTCATGCTTCCGGTTTGGTTAATTTCCCCATTATCTTAATGACACCATGTAACCAGACGGGATGGCTGCATGAGTTAGATGGCTGAATGAGTTAGAGCGTCCGTCTCCCGTGTTGGGAGATCGTGGGTTCGAAACCTGGTCGAGATATTTGAAATGGAAACATGCTAAATTAGTTTTGGCAAGCTTGCCAAAACTCTATCAACATAGCTTCTGCAGTAACAGGTTCTATTAATTGACTCAGTATTCACTTATATGTGATGACACATGTTTAATAAGTGCACCAGCATCTACATTAGATATGTAGAATCAAATTTAGATAATTGTTTTGGTATTTAAAATTTTATATTTTCATCGGACTATGCAGCTTTAACTTGAGCGCATATAAACAGGGAGTGCCTCTTCGACTTGTTTCACTCTAACCCAAGACAGTAGCGTGAAATCCATCCGCCAAGTGGCGCCACTGGTCACTGGATCGGTTAACTTGTGTTTGTTTTGTTTGTTTGTTGTTTTACACCCTAGCAACATTTAAGGTCATATCAGAACGAGTACCGACTTCTGACAGTGCACACTCATGGTGACATTATAGTGCTGCCCCACTGGGAGACCAGGCCACCAGCACCATGACCTGATATCCCACTCAGTCACATTATCCTGAAACTGAGCCAACCAGTCCTTGCCATATCCTAATAATGCCAAGTGCCTGCCTAGGAAACGACAAGTATAAATTTTAAAGTCATTGGTTTGACTCAACCAGAGTTCGAACCCATGGGTTCGAATCCCACGATCTACAGAAATGGGAGACATACGCTCAACTCATTTGGCCATCCCGTCTGGTAAATGGATTGGTGAACTGTGCAAATACAAGCGTACAAGGGTGTGTTG
Organism: Branchipolynoe longqiensis; assembly: GCA_030323885.1. NCBI lineage: Eukaryota > Metazoa > Annelida > Polychaeta > Phyllodocida > Polynoidae > Branchipolynoe > Branchipolynoe longqiensis. Next base: position 42,190,038 of record CM059189.1, read on the forward strand.
GTCCTGGTTGTGGGTCTGCCACCAGTCACACATGCAAACACTGTGCAGATAATCTGACGTGGCCGGGGGACCATACTGGTAAAAAGAAAGGCGATCAGTGTGTGGCCAACAAACCATTAGCACATTTCATTTAATGTGCAGGAGAACATCAAAGCGCCTCCTGAGCCTCTCCTACAGCCTGCAGGTGAAATGCAATTATAATACTAACACAAGAGTAACAGGGGCACACCCCTAACTCATCATCCTTTAATGCTCAGCTGTAACTGTGCAGACGACACCCAAAGTGGTTTGATTTCGGCTCTGACCGACTCAAATAGGTTTGTTGGTTGGTGCTTAGAGTTTTACGTCCTGGCAACATCTAATGCTAGGTACACACCTACCGTTTACGACGCGATTCGCGCATACGACCTCGTTAGTCGGTAGGTGGGTGCGGGACCATAGCACACCAGACGTCCGCGATTTGCGATTACAACTCAGTTTTAGGCCTTAAAACTGAAATTGCAAGCAATTCGAAAAACGAATCGGGACGATTGCAAATCGGGAGTTATGTGCGGTCGGTCGTATCTTAAACGGTATATGTGTGCTAGCCGCCGACCGTTCGCGTCTGAGTTTTAACCATCAACGAATCGCCGGGCCGGAAAAAGGACACGTGACAGTGTCTTAACCAAAATATTCTAATCGGCGGCTATATATTAATATTTTCTAATCGATGAATGTAAACTAAACAAATACGTAGCAGGCGCAAGGAAATTCCGCCGGTTCGTCGGCTACATATTAGACCCAAATCTATTCAACGGCGGCGATATTAATGTTTTCTAATCGACGAATGTAAACTAAACAAGTACGTAGCAGGCGCAAGGAAATTCCGCCACCGGCGATATTAATGTTTTCTAATCGACGAATGTAAACAAGACGTAGTTCGCGCAAAACCCACCAGGTGCATGCAGCGCAGTCGCGAATCGGCGCAAGGAAAATGCTAGATGGCGCTGATGGCGAGGTAGTTCGCGCAAAAACCCACCAGGAGCGTGGATCGCAGCCGCGAATCGGACGTTATATGTGCGCGTCCAGTCGGTATATGTGCGCATCCCTTATCTTCGGTTTTAATCGCGATCGGGTCATGTCGGGCGCAAAGTTTTAGTGCGCGAGTCATAAACGGTAGGTGTGTACCTAGCATAAGGTAATATCAGGACGGGTACCGACTTGTGACAGTGCGCACTCATGGCAACGTTATAGTGCTTCCCTACTGGGAGAAAAGTCTGCCAGCACCATGACCTGATAGTGTTTGTTATGCAAAGGTCATAATTTAGGTGCCTGTCGAGGTCCACTCCCAGATATCGGTAGCTGTCTACCTGCTCTAGTTCGCTCTTTCCCAGGAGACAACTTAAACAGGTAGACAGATCATTTTCACACTAGGTAAAGCGGCACTGACATATGGAACCTACCAACATTGGCTGAAAAAGATGCAATGAATGAGTGAGCAAAGTGGTCACTTTATATGCGGGAAGCCATGGCTTCGATCCCTGACCGGTGTCAAATCGAAGAACTTACAAAATGGATGCTAAAGTGTCTGGATTTACTAGGATAGGGTAATGAACATTGGGGTGAGGAAGACCAATTGTTTGCAATTGAAATTAGCGGAAGAAAGGAGACCAAATGGTCGCAGTTGAAAATACACACCCTTAATCAACAAATGTATTTCTTTTTAGAGATAACAAAAATGTTTCCAAAGAAAGTGAAGTGATTGCCGATCCTGTGGTGTATTAGCTGCTTTAGCATCGCTTACAATACCATAGTGACAGATGATTTTGGCGCCTAACCTGGGAGACGTACGAGCCTACCAAATTTATCGGTCACAGGTTGCTAAATAAAGCAACAAAAAGCAAGAAAACAGACAAAATCCCCACAAAACCCTTCCCCCGAAAAAACACACAGCCACACACACAGACACCCACACTAAAGGCCCTGTCACATTACGGCGTATGGCGGGAGCGTATTGAAAACCTACGTAGGTCCTGCGAATGCCAGCCTATGATGACCTTTGGTGACCTATTGGGTGTTTTTGAGCGTATGTGTAACCTATGAGGAGCGTACGAGGAGCGTACTGTGACATTTTTTGACGGTTTTGATTGGCATATGGAACCTATGCGTAGCGTATGCGTAGCGTATGCGTATGCATAGTGTATGAGCATATGAGTAGCGTGAGTCAAGATCGATGTCGAGACCTATGGCATACGCTTGGAATACGCTATGCATACGCTGTGCATACGCTAGGAGTATGCTCCCATGCATTACTCGTAGGTTATGCGTACGCTACATACGCTAGAGATACGCCGGTGACGCAAGTTGAGCGTATGCGTAACCTACACCGGCACACCCCTAGCATACGAGGAGCGTACACTGGCGTACGAGGAGCGTACACCGGCGTATGAGTAGCGTATGAATCATACGCTCCCATAGGTCGAGATTTTTTGAGCATGCACAAACAAATTTGGACGGACGGATGGGAGAAAGCGTATGGCGGCGTACAACGGCATACGCCGGCATAGGCAGGCACATGACGGCCTATGTGTAGCGTATGGCAGCGTATATGACGTAATGCGCCTACGCCGCCGTACGCTCCCGCAAAAAACCCTAATGTGACAGCCCCTTTACAAATAAAAATACCCACTGGTTACCGGCGGACGCCGCTAGTGGCGCCACCTACATGTGAGTTACCGGTCCCCAGGCCCACGGTGACTCGACACTTCTAAATCTATGCGCCAATATGCGGGGAATGCTAGCCCACCGACCGGCGCCGGGAGCGGCTCCCGGTGTCTACAGAAGTGGGTCAGCACAGCCACCCTTCCCACAACACCCCGGGGCACCCGCTTCACCAACTCACCGCCGACGGCAACGGGGCCGTGAAGAGAGAGAGAGGGGGGTTGTTGTTGGAGTTTTACGTCCTGGCAACATCAAAGGTCACATCAGGACGGGTACAGACTTGTGACATTGCGCACTCATGGCGACTTTATAGTGCTACCCAACTAGGAGACCAGGCCGCCAACACCATGACCTGATATCCCACTCAGTCATATTAATCTGACGCGCCTGGCTAGCAAGTGACAAGTATCAATTTTTAAGTCATTGGTTTGACTCGACCAGAGTTCGAACCCCACGATCTACCAAAACGGGAAATGGACGTTCAACTCATTTGGCCATGCCATCTAACGAGAGTGGGAAGAGAGGGGACGGCTGAATGGGCCGAGCGTCCGCTTCCCCATGTGGCATGCGGGATATGAAGCCCGGCCGAGTTAAACATAAAAACTAATGAGGTAACACATTTATAAATACCGCTGACTTGTCTGGCACTTGGTGTTACTAGGATAAGGGTAAGGAAAAGTGGGATGAGGAAGAGCTATAGACTACATCACCATTCCAGCAGCGCGGTGCATTGTGGGATGCGTCAAAGCAAAACAAACCCGCCAGAAGCATATTGCACATGCTAATACACTGAGTGCAGCTATGAAATGTGCGAGTTTCAGCTCATCTCAGCTCTTGTTTGAAACATAGAACACTAACTAAAAAAATATATGTAATAAATTAAGATATTAATCTTTTATCCAGCATTGCATTTACATCAATATAATCAGCACATCTTAGGGTTGTTGTTGGAGTATTACGTCCTGGCAACATCAAAGGTCACATCAGGACGGGTACCGACTTGTGACATTGCGCACTCATGGCGACTTTATAGTGCTACACCACTAGGAGACCAGGCTGCCAACACCATGACCTGATATCCCACTCAGTCACATTAATCTGACGCGCCTGGCTCGGAATTGACAAGTATAAATTTTTAAGTCATTGGTTTGACTCGACCAGAGTTCGAACCCCACGATCTACCAAAACGGGAAGTGGACGTTCAACTCATTTGGCCATGCCATCTAACGAGAGTGGGAAGAGAGGGGACGGCTGAATGGGCCGAGCGTCCGCTTCCCCATGTGGCATGCGGGATATGAAGCCCGGCCGAGTTAAACATAAAAACTAATGAGGTAACACATTTATAAATACCGCTGACTTGTCTGGCACTTGGTGTTACTAGGATAAGGGTAAGGAAAAGTGGGATGAGGAAGAGCTATAGACTACATCACCATTCCAGCAGCGCGGTGCATTGTGGGATGCGTCAAAGCAAAACAAACCCGCGAGAAGCATATTGCACATGTTAATACACTGGGTGCAGTTATGAAATGTGCGAGTTTCAGCTCATCTCAGCTCTTGTTTGAAACATAGAACACTAACTAAAAAAATATATGTAATAAATTAAGATATTAATCTTTTATCCAGCATTGCATTTACATCAATATAATCAGCACATCTTAGGCCATGTGCATTTAGATTTAGACAAATCTGGGCACTCAGACTAGTGTTAGAGCCGTAGCCAGAGTCAGTTTTACTTATTTTATTCATGTTTTTATTTATATCCTATGGTTAAGGACATATGTAGAAATAGAAAATGAGTAGGGTTAATCAGATATTGGTTATATATTTCTTTGAAACAGGTTTTTGTTGACACATTTGACAATTTAATATTTAGAACAAGAATTACTTATGGCTAATCAATGGTGATGTAAACATCAGCCTGTAAAGTGACTGAAATTGTATGTTTCTTAGCTCAAAATGCTTAATTATGGAGAGTTGTGTCTTAAACATATTCATTATATTATTATATTGCATCCTTACATCCATGTTTTTGCCAAATTGTTATGTTTTTTTTATTAATTTTGAATACAATCTAAGTTTTGCCCTACACGTATCGGCAAACTCAATGGCTGTACCCCTTTGCTTTGCTGCCAACGCCGTTTTCAGCGCATGCGCACTCGGAACGGTGATCTTGTCCGTGAATAAAATAGGCAAAACGTTTCACTTGTCCACCGGACAAGTCTGGTGTGATCTTCACATGTCTGTCTGAATTTTCACATGTCCCCTGTACTCACCTTATAAGTTATATACATACATAGATACACGACAGAAAGATAGACACACACATTACTTTTGGTTTGGAATTCTTTTATCCCATCTTTTATGTTAGTACTCCCAACTCTGGAGGTAGTCTGGTGACTTACTTACTCCCCCAGGCTGACTAACATAAGTTACTCATACCCGGAGAGGTGAGAGATGGAGGTAGGGTGGGAGAGGGTGCCCGGTTGGGGTGCCAGGCAGACTTATGAGTGGGCACTCCCATTTTTTTCCTCCCCTATTATTTTTCTTTCCTACTGTCACAGGGGCGGGAGTAGATAAAAGATTCACCCCGTACTGACATGACAGTACAGGGGTGAACGACAACGTAGTCTAAATACGGCCGAAAATAGCTTTAGTATGGAACAGGAAGTAGAATGCCTGGCACCAGTGTCAAATGGTTACTTATATCGGCACAGAGTTGGCGAAATGGGAGAGAATGCAAAACGACAAGATGGCAGCCAGAGAACACTGTCGATTTCACTTTTAAAGTCTATTAAACTGCATGTGTTATTACATTTTTCAACTCAAACGTAGCGGGGAATTATAAAAACATATATAATGAATAAATATTGCTTCTAAAATTAAGACATTATTCACTCAATTAATTTCCCCAGCATGTCAAAATTCTCCGCCAGCTTTTCTAATGGGTTGGTTTTCACCCCTGTACTGTAAGTATAAGGCGAATCTTTTATCTAGGGCGGGAGAAGACTTGAGTGATATGTTAGCAAGTAAACCATAGACATCCTAGCGTGCTTTGGAAGTGATATACCTTGCACACAATGTGCTATATTAAATTCCCAGCCTGTCCCGGAACCTCGTTTTCTATGATTGTGTCTAACAACAGACCCTTGCGTCCCATATTACCTACCCGCATAGCACCAGGAACTGGGTCATGACCCACTTCTACAAGTTTGACCCAGTTACAGGCTTCGTCCCAATAAACAAGACAAGAAGTGTTTTATGGATGGCGGGGGTGGGGAGCCAGGCCAAACTTCCGTTTCCGGTGTCTCACTGCTTACTCAGCACTGTACAACATCATGGTTAACACATAACGACAGGGTTCTCGACGACTTGGGGGCTTGCATCACATCTGTATTAAACCACATATTGATTGGTTTGTTGGTTGTTGGGGTGTTACATCCTAGCAATATATAAGGTCATACCAGGAGTGGTACCGACTTGTGACAGTGCGCACTGATGGTGACTTTATAGTGCTGCCCCACTGGAAAATCAGACCACTGGCCCATGATCCGATATCCCACACAGCCATTATCCTGACACTGAGCAAACCAGTCCTTGCCCTATCCTATTAATGTGGAGTGCTATGCTAGGAAGCGACAAGTATAAATTTTATAAGTCACTTGTTTGACTCGACCGGGAATCAAACTCCTGATCTCCCGCACGTGAGGCCCGGCTCTACCGATTTGGTCCCGGCCAAATTGATTATGTGGACAATATACCAAATCCACGATAACATTTAAAGCCAGAACACCAGCACATCAGCTATGAGACCAGCTAGAATCTTTTTGATTTTTTTTAAGGAACAAAGATATTTAAAAAAATAGTTTGATACATATTGCATGGCTTGCACTTTCTGTCAGTGTTATGCACGCTGACACAGTCTGCGGAGTGCTCCTGACTCAATGTAAATGTCTACTGGATTGTTTTTATCCAA
>CM059189.1:42199210-42241710 GCA_030323885.1 Branchipolynoe longqiensis
GAACTTAAGCGCCTGTTACACCTTACCGGATTGAGCAACGGACATAAACCGGACAAAGAATTGTCTAGTCTGGTGGTGTTCGGTATAAAAATGTATCGAAATGTGTCAAAATGTTGCGCTATCGCGTCAACGGACGCTGGACGAACGGACATGAAACGGACAGCCACCGGACGACAACTGAACATCAACTGGACACGTACCGGACTGTTCAGGGGCGCGCCGAAAACATATACTGACCAGATTGTATCGTTCCTGAATGCACCAAATTGTATCGTTCCTAAATGCACCAGATTGTATCGTTCCTAAATGCATCAGATTGTATCATTCCTGAATGCATCAGATTGTATCGTTCCTAAATGCACCAGATTATATCGTTCCTAAATGTATCGAATTCCCGCAACACCGTCAACGGACACTGCAGGAAGCAAACCGGAGACGTAACGGATGGGTACCGGACATGAAACAGACAAAAACAGGACACCAACCATACACGTCAGTCCGACGGTGTCCGGTACAAGTTTTGTGCATGTTCAAAACTTGACACCATACACACCGGACATAGAACGGACACGCCGCACGCCTACCGTATATAAACCGGACATTGACATATTTTAACGGACAGTGTCAGTTTTCTATCCAGTACCCCAATCCGGTGATGTGTGACAGGGCCTTAAGAGCCTGCTTTAGTATTATAGTAACATTCTCTGGTCGTTTCATCCCTACCAAACTACACATTCCAAACACGTCTCTGTAGTCAGGGGTAAGATGTGATTCGTTCCCTAATCAGCTCATGTGTGGATACCTCCTCGGACAATGCAATGCCACATTTCGATAATTCACTGCTTGCTACAAAGTTACCATCATAAAGTGTTACAATGGTACCTTGCAGGGCTGGATTGCTATAGGGGAGGGGAGGGGGGGTCATCAAGTTTATTTGTTGTTGTTTTACAGTCTAGCAACAGCTAAGGTCATATCAGAATGGGTACCGACTGGTGACAGTGCACACTCATGCCGATGTTATAGTACTGCCCCACTGGGAGACCAGGCCGCTGACACCACGACCTGGTATCGCAGTTACATTATCCTGATATTGTACTATCAGTGATTGTCCTATCATGTTAATGCTGAACGCAGACAAGTGTCAAGTTTATAAGTCATTGGTTTAACTCGGCTGGGATTCGAACTCGGGAAGCCTGCGCTCTACCGATTCGGCCACCGCGTCCGGTCTAAGTGTGTCTGTCTGGGGGGGGGGGGGGAGGTCATCCACAGTTTTCAACATTTTTCATGGTGAGTGAGGGTGCCAGTCATGTACAACTTTTATGAATATGGCCTATGCTGCCGACACGGCGTAAAGCAACCACCAATCAATCAAGCAAACCTGATTCAATACAATATTGATATAGAATAAATAATACATGAGATAAAAACATTTTTAGAGTCTTCAAATTACCTAACCACTCAACAAAATGGATTTAGAAAAGACAGATCAACAACTAGGGCATTGGCCTCTCTTATGGATGAGTTATTGACCAACATGGACAAAGGTGAACTAACAATTGCAGTATACCTCGACTTCAAAAAAGCTTTCGATACAATTGACCATAGAATACTATTGCAGAAAATCCAGAAAGCAGGATTGGGGAAGAAAACCTGTACATTCATGGCCAACTACTTAGCTAATAGGAAACAATGCACAAAACTTAATGACACTGTGTCAACCATCAGGACTATTAAAACGGGAGTTCCTCAGGGTTCAACCCTGGGCCCCCTTCTGTTTTTAATCTTTATAAATGATTTACCCCAAGTATCAGAGGATGCAACATTCACATTATTTGCAGACGATGCAGCACTCACAGTACAAAATAAAGATTTCCAAATAGCAACCGATCAGGTTCGGACAGTGCTGACCAGGGTTAACCTGTGGTGTAGTGAAAACAAACTATCCCTTAACACCAATAAAACTGAGTTTGTCATTTATGGCACCAAAGCAAGGAAGGCAAGGGCACAACCCATAACACTGCATATTGGCGGAAATCAAATTAAGGAGGCAAGTGCATACAGGTACTTAGGAACAGTGATTGATTCTACCTTAAATGGGAATCAACAACTGGCTAGACTAACTCAATCATTGGCACTAAAAATGACTACAATCAGGAAGATGCGGAGCTTCATAAGCGAAAACACTGCCCTACTGCTGTATAAATCAACAGTTCTACCAATAATAGACTATAATGATATAATTTATGGATTGCTCACAAAGCAGCAGCTGACTAAGCTACAAAGGATCCAAAACCGGGCGTTAAGAACAATTTATTGGGGCAAAACACTAAGTGTACAGGAAATGCATGACAAAGCAAACCTAGATTACCTAATGGTTAGAAGAGATTCACATCTCCTATCACTTATGTACAGAAGAGCCAGAGATACCCAATATATAGATAACACAAAAAGGAATACTAGACGGGCAGATTCCACTCAACTCAAAGTCCCCAAGCCTTCCACAAACAAACTAATTAAAGCACCAATTTACAAAGGCAGCATGATGTGGAACAACCTACCAACCAGAACCAGGGCAGCGTCATCTTACCTAGAATTTAAAAACTCACTAAGAGTACATCGGATTGGGCAGGCCCTTATGCAGTTGCAGTAAAGTATGTTCCATGGCGTCACCATACCGTAAGTGGCAGACCACCAAACCCTCAGCCTCGGTTTCTCACCCCCCCCCCCCCCACCCCCCACTTTTCTTTTTTCTTAATTTGTTGCTGCTCCTCTGTTATCTCCAGTCAACCATATACGATGACAGAGACAGTCCAGGTAAAAATGTAAACTTTAAGACCTAAATGCACTGGGATTGGTCCCACTGCTTCAATGGTCACAGATGGTCCAGTGTATTATTAACAACTCCACCCCAACAACATAATTCATAAACTCACATAACTAGCTTCATTAGAGTTACACTAGAATTTTCCTAACAAACCAACATTTATATACCGCTTGCCTAACTGCAACTGAACATTAAAACTTACTACAAGTTTACCAACTGAATACAGAAGATAACTTCTGCTTACATTCTAAATACTATGTAAATACTCGCATTGATCTGACTAATATTGATCTAGTTATATGACACTACTGTACCATATTGTTATGGAACTTTTGGGTTTCAGAATTTCATTGTGTTACATGGTGCAAATTGTCTATTCAACAGGTATTGTACACCTTATTCTATATATCTTTTGTGTAAATAACACTGAATTGAAAAATGGCTGGAAGACCAGTGCTTCGGCACTGACAAAAGACTTATTCAGCAGAATAAACATATTTACCAAAATAAACCAGTCATGTTCTGTGATAAGATCTTATGTCAACTAATTGGTCTAGAAAAGTAGAACTCTTTGTGGGAGTGTGAAAATGTTGAAAAAAATTGGATTACCTATAATAATTAAATGTTGACAGATTTGTAGTTTGGACATGGCACCATCGCCAGTGCCTTGGAACTACTGAACTGGTACCACCAGGATGGTGCTAGTGGGTTCTAAATACGACCACAATGCACTGCAAACAAACTAGACGTGCCACGCTTCCACAACAGCCTAGTCGCTAATGAATGGTAGACTATTGTGGGATGCGTGGAAGAAAAACAAACCCTCGAGAAGAACATGGCTAATGCTAATACACTGGGTGCAGCTATGAAATGTGCTAGTTTCAGCTCATCTCAGCTTTTGTTTCAAACATAGAAAACCAACTAAAGATATGTACATAATACATTAAGATATTAATCTTTTATCCAGCATTGCATTTACATCAATATAATCAGCACATCTTATGCCATGTGCATTTAGATTTAGAGAAATCTGGGCACTCAGACTATTGTTAGATCCATAGCCAGAGTTTTTATTCATATCCTATGGTTAATGACATATGTAGAACTAGAAAATGAGTAGGGTTAATCAGATATTGGTTATATATTTCTCTGAAAAAAGTGTCTGTTGACACATTTGACATTTTAATATTTAGAACAAGAATTAATAATGGTGATGTGGATATCCGCCTGAAAGTGACTGATTGGTTTGTGTGGAATTGTAATTTTTTTCTTAGCTCAAAATGTTTAACTATGGTTAGTTTTGTCTCAGATATATTCATCAGATCATTATATTGCATGTGTGTATACATGTTAATGTCAAATTGTTATGTATTTCTATTAATTTTGAATAAAATCGAAGTTTTTCCCTACGCGTATCGCCAAACTCAATGGCTAAACACCTTTGCTTTGCTCTTGACGCCGTTTTCAGCGCATTGCAGTCGGAATGGCGATCTCGTCTATTACAGTTACAATTATGGTAAAACAATATTGCAGCTGATTTGCTTATTCAGGCTGAAACTTTATCTAGGTCACAGTGAAGAACTGAACTGAAGGTATAATTCGACAGAGATCAATAAAAGTCTAAAGGAGGAGGGGGAGGGGACTTTGACATTAATTAATCTACCGTCAAAAATAACGTTCTTCACCTGCCACCGAAAGGATTCAGGGAACAGGTTCCGACTTCGACTGTAAACATTCATACATCAATTACTAAATGGTGTCATTAAGATTTCATTATTATATTACTACCTCATTTAATATGATTTATTGAGCGAACATACTATAAGGCATGAGCCATTCCCAGGACCCTCCCTCAGATATTATTTATTGTTCAGAGTTAATGCTCTAATGACGACATCTGAAGAAATCTGTTAACAAAAAGGTTTTAAGGAAAAAGAAGGAAAATGAATTCATGATAATTAAAATCTTATTACTTGAATTACCAAGCCGAACAAAACAACTTACAAGACAGGCAGAAATAACTTAGTCTTATGTGCCTTGCATACTAACCAGAACTTGTACTATTCCAACAACTCATTTGCTGTTCAGCCATAATTTGAAGACAAAAGACATATTTACCAAAATAAATAATATATATATATATAGAGCATAGTTACAGCTGGATCTGATGTACACGGCTCAAGGGCGAAAGTGGTTTCAGAGGGGGGAAAAACCCGGTGTTGCAGTTTCCGCGGCACACCAGTTTGCGAGGGACACATACATTCAAATGCATTGTCAATGGCCGTGACCAAATCTTCATACAGAAAAAGTCAAATATCTCTCGAATTACACCACCTAGAAGCAACCCACTTGGAACACATATAGAAAACATATTCAATGAATAGATTATATTAAATTTATAAGGTTAGGCTTCTACACTTCTATGAATTTTGAATAAAACTAATGTTTTGCACTGCGCGTACTGTCAAACTCAAGGCATTTTCAATGGTCGTGAGCAATCTTCATACAGAAAATACAGAAAAAGTGAAATATCTCTAAAACCACACCACCTAGAAACAAATCGCTTGGTACACATATAGAAAACAACTTTACCAAAAATATTATATTAAATTTATAAGGTTAGTGACGATGCTGTTCGATTTTGATGCATGTGCAGAAGCGATGTTTCCCTCGCAAACCAGTGTGCCGCGGAAACTTCAACACCGGAAATCGACGGTGAGGTGGGTAATAATATGGTCACAATAATGACAGCAGGACGCTCTCCAACCCGAGTCCATAATTATTAGTCATAGTCATCGTGCGAAATCTATGTTTGGAGAATACTGTTCATGAAACCTGACTTGCGGGAACTTCCGGCGATTGTCTGATAGTGATACTGATAGTGCTACGCTTATGGGAGAATGTCTGTGTTTTCACAGAAATCCACTCCTACTTGTTAGTTTTGGTTTTACGTCATGTCAAAATCTAAGGTCATTATTATGATGATCATCCCCTTGCATAACAGATTTTGATTGACCACCTGCTGTCATATAACCCTGCCATTTCGTGATAGTTAATTGATGATTATAAAAACCGTAGAAATCAGGAAAATCGCGGAGATCTTTTATCCCCGAACAATAGAAGTCCAAATGCATCAAATCCAGTGGAGTGGCTAGGTGCAGAAAGCTATCGACTAATGAATGCAAAGTTTCCATTAATAATGCATGTCATAGATAGTTAACCTACTTAATAATACTAGGTAGCAGTGTCACAGTTCAAACCACACTATTAAAAACTGCTACTCCATGCAATCTACTCCAAGATTTCACAAGACTAGACGGTCTGCTAGTTTGGAAAAATATATGAAATAGCTTGGTTTGTTTATTGTTGTTTCACGTCCTAGCAATATCTAAGGTTATATGAGGACGAGTATGAAATAGGACCCACTTCAACTTCCTTGTTGTGGAAGCATGGTCTGTGGAAAAGGTCTTACGGACGATTTCCACCACCAACCTGCCCTCTGATGGCAGTGACAAAAACTAATGTTGTGGATGGAAGCTCACTGTGGATGCTCCACGGAAACGGTCTATTTTGGCTCCTAGCTGTTAGTCAGCCGACCATGGGAGATGGATGGGCTACACAGAGGGAAAGCTCCTGTCACACCTCGCCGGATTGAGGAAACAGAAAGAAACCAAACAAAGTCCGTTGATATCTGGCAAAGTATGGTTTGTGTCTGTTGCATATCCGTTGATATCCGGCCCGATTACAAGTTTCGAACATGCACAAAACTTGGAACGGATGCCACTGGATTGACGTCTACGGTTCGTGTCCGGTTTGAGTCCGTTTAGTCCGCTTGCTGTCCATTGGCTACCTGTTCGTGTCTGTTTCATGTCCGTTCGTCCCGAGGCCTTTGACCCGATATCACAACATAGACACATTTTAATACATTTTGATACTTATCACGCCCAAACACCACCGGACTAGACAATTCTGTCCGTTACTCAATCCGGCGAGGTGTGACAGGGGCTTTACCATGGTGAGTACCAAATAAAAAATACTGCACACACAAGTATAAACAGTGTGGAACAACATATCAGTTCGATATGGACAGCATGATGTCTAACTTCTGGGGGCCACCGGGTTCCAAATCTCGTCTGCTCAGCATTATCATATACAACAATGTGCCCATTGTGACATGACATGGCGAGGGTGGTGGTGGTGAGGGTGTTGGCGGGTGTGGATGTCGGGTGTGGGTGTTGGTGTTGGTGAGTTGGTTGGTTGTTGAAGTTTTACGTCCTGGCAACATCTAACGTCATATCAGGATGGGTACCAACTTGTGACAGTGAGCACTTTATAGTGATGCCCCACTGGGAGACCAGGCTGCCATCACCATGACCTGATATCCCACTCAGTCACACATGCAGGCAATCAAATACCTTATCAGCAGCCACTGTGTGGTAAGATAACAGCAACACTACAACTGGCCAGCATTGGAAACAAGCCTGGGTACCCGGGCTTATATGCTATGGACAGTATAAATACAGCCTCAATGAAAAAAACAAAAAAACAACATTATCCTGACACTGAGCTAACTAGTCCATGCCCTATCCTAATAATGCAGCGCGCCTGGCTAGGAAACAACAAGTATAAGTTTTGTAAGTCATCGGTTTAAATTGACCGGGAATCGAACTCCCGATCTCCCGCATGCAGGGCGGCCTGCGCTCTACCGATTTGGCCACCGTGTCCGGTGAGGTAGGCGTGGGTGGTGGTGGTGTTTAGCAGTGATGGTGGTGGTGGTGGTTATAACAGGTCCGCGCTCTACCTTGTCCTGGCTGTCCGTAATTATCAGTCGCCTCCTCCAGCCTTATATCAATGGACAAATGCGACTGATGCTTTTCTATTCACACCCCATGTTAGGACCGTCCTTTTTCGGTCAACAAAACCATTATTTTGTCTTTATGTGTGCTATTTCTACTCGTGGGGGTTCCTACCTTTATTATAACCAAATTATAGATAAGTATTCATATTTTTGTGGCTCTGGTAGCATTTTTAGCAACCCGAACCACCACCACTACCATATGTTTCCACTCAGCAGCCTTGGAGACTGCTTCCTAACAGGTCCGCGCTCTACCTTGTCCTGGCTGTCCGTAATTATCAGTCGCCTCCTCCAGCCTTATATCAATGGACAAATGCGACTGATGCTTTTCTATTCACACCCCATGTTAGGACCGTCCTTTTCGGTCAACAAAACCATTATTTTGTCTTTATGTGTGCTATTTCTACTCGTGGGGGTTCCTACCTTTATTATAACCAAATTATAGATAAGTATTCATATTTTTGTGGCTCTGGTAGCATTTTTAGCAACCCGAACCACCACCACTACCATATGTTTCCACTCAGCAGCCTTGGAGACTGCTTCCTAACAGGTCCGCGCTCTACCTTGTCCTGGCTGTCCGTAATTATCAGTCGCCTCCTCCAGCCTTATATCAATGGACAAATGCGACTGATGCTTTTCTATTCACACCCCATGTTAGGACCGTCCTTTTCGGTCAACAAAACCATTATTTTGTCTTTATGTGTGCTATTTCTACTCGTGGGGGTTCCTACCTTTATTATAACCAAATTATAGATAAGTATTCATATTTTTGTGGCTCTGGTAGCATTTTTAGCAACCCGAACCACCACCACTACCATATGTTTCCACTCAGAAGCCTTGGAGACTGCTTCCTAACAGGTCCGCGCTCTACCTTGTCCTGGCTGTCCGTAATTATCAGTCGCCTCCTCCAGCCTACAGTGTTGAAGCAGAGGGATGCGGCTGGGAGCCGGTGTCGCAGTTTCCGCCGTCGACCAGTTTCCGCGGTACGCATCGCTTCTGCGCATGCGTCAAAATCGAACAGCATCATCAGTGGTGTTCTCTGTGGCGGAGTGGTTAGAGTGTCTGACTTTTTTCTAGGGCAGACTCCTAATCTGAGGGTCGGCAGTTCGATTCCCCGTGCCCCCACCTCTGCCAATTTGGATTTCCACCGCTGTGTATAACTTACAGCGTCATCAAAGGCCGGTTGCTCTCATACCATGTCTATGTGGTGTGGGAGGTTAAAAATCCCTCGGGTCGGTAAAAGTGTAGGCTCAGGCTTTCTATCGACCAGCAGTGGAATGAGGAAGACCAGTCGTCTATGACTGAAATTTCCCCTGCTTAAACAACTAATGGACCAAAAAAAAGTAACCTTATAAATTTAATATAATATTTTTGGTAAAGATGTTTTCTATATGTGTACCAAGCGATGTGTTTCTAGGTGGTGTGGTTTTAGAGATATTTCACTTTTTCTTTATTTTCTGTATGAAGATTGCTCACGACCATTGACAATGCCTTGAGTTTGACGGTACGTGCAGTACAAAACATTAGTTTTATTCAAAATTAATAGAAATCAAGAACCCTAACCATGTAAATTTAATATAATCTTTTTGGTAAAGATGTTTTCTATATGTGTACCAAGTGATTTGTTTCTGGGTGGTGTGGTTTTAGAGATATTTCACTTTTTCTGTATGAAGATTGCTCATGGCCATTGACAATGCATTTGAGTGTAAGCGTACCGTGGAAACTGGCTGACGGCGGAAACTGCGACACCGGGACTGTGGGGGGTCACGTGTTCGTCGGACCTCCAACACACCCTTGTTTACAGTGACAGCATCCCGCGCCATCAACACTCCGACCCCGTAGCGCGAAGGGGGCGCGCCCCACGGGGGAACGCCATTCGCACAACGGCATTATTATTCATGCCCGGCGGCAACTGCACCGATAGCCCGGACTGGACAGGACATAATAGACAACAGACAACAGCTTAGATCCAAGCTGTTATTGTTATATGCCACTCGGAGAATCGAGTGCTGCCTCTCTGTTCAGTTAAAGCTGGGCATCCTAGACGATGGTGTGTGTATGTGTATGTATGTATGTATGTATGTATGTATGTATGTATGTATGTATGTATGTATGTATGTATGTATGTATGTATGTATGTATGTATGTACGTATGTATGTATGTATGTATGTATGTATGTATGTATGCATTATGTATACATATATATGTGTGTGCTGATGGTGATAACCCTATGGCTATCACTAGAAATTATTGAGGAGGGGTGGGGATTGGGGGGGGGGGGGGTGTCTTGCCAGGTCTACAACTGAACCAACTTATTGTTCTGCTAAATAGCTGTAGGCACATACTAACCTCCAACAGACCAGAACGGGGTTGGATTTCTGGTCAGCTGACCACTACCTACTTCTGTCTGGCTGTCTGTTTCTGTCTGTCTGTCTTTCTTTCTTTCTTTCTTTCTTTCTTTCTTTCTTTCTTTCTTTCTTTCGAATTTTCCTCGCACATCCGGTGTCTTAACCACATTGCTTTCTTGGTCATGTGAAATTGACCCAGGGTTTTGACCTGCATCCCGAAATTAATTTGTCATTTTTGTACTTCAGATATCTCCATAAGTGATTTCATACGAAGGTAAAGTAGATTATTATAAGACAGATTTATCTCAAAACCTGACATGAACTCAAAACCATTGTATTATGCAACTTTAATGGCTTATGCTTACCGTTTGATAGCATAACTTAGCAACAATCTTGATGGTTCCGCTGAATTCCCCTCATACGCAGCTCTTATACCGTATGAGGGGTAAAGTCCAAGTATTTCCTTCGTGAGTGATTAGTCAGTTTTACACGCTTGAATCGGTTACAGTTTAGCCTTTTTGGGGACAGCAGGGGCCATATGCATGGGTCGGTGTTACTGAGCCAAAACGGTGTTTCACGGGAATCCCCCGTTTAGTGGCGAAAAGTCGAACGCAAGGGTCAGTGATAGGGCTAACACCACAAGCTTAAACTAGGTTACGGTAAACCTGTTCCATAGGTGGTTTAAGGGCGGTGTTAGGTATCGATTAGGCCCAAATCTATTCAATGCTATCATATTTAAAGAATTACATACACAATAAGTGAAATTTCATCAAATTAACCCTAAAATCGAAGCGATATTAACGCCGCCGCCAAATCGGCAGCGATATTAATATTGTCGAATCGACGAATGTAAACCAAACAAATCGCCGCTGCCGCCACCGCATCGGTGGCGATATATTATAGCCAAATCTATTCAAAGCTATCATATTTAACAGAATTACATGGTCAAAAAGTGAAATTTGGTCAAATTAACCACAAAATCAAACCGATATTAACACCGCCGCCAAAATTTGGTCACATTAAACCAAAAACGAAGCGATATTAACACCGCCGCCGCATCGACGGCGATATTGTCAAATAGCAGTGCTCGCCGGGAACAGGCTCACCAATAATAAGGCTTGCTGGTGCTCGGTGTGTGGGAAAGGCAAGTTGACGGGTACACGCCGGTACCAGTTAAGGGGGATACCCAAAATCTATTTTTTTAAACTGCACGTTTAGCTATAATGAAAGTGTTAGGTGCCTCTACATACTGCGTGACCTAATTCCCCATCTCGGAGATAGCTAAACGGTGTCAGGCTTTAACACCAAACGACGCTAACACCGCGTCATTCATATGGCCCCTGGTCTGTGCCACCTCATATAGTTTATTAAACCAATTTGATCAATTTAAAAAGAATAAAACGCTTATCTTTTATCTAGAATTTAATTGTCTTTGCCACAAATTATATAATCGTGAGCTTTTTAAATTCATAAGTGTCTTTTGACATATAGTTGATTACATGCTTTTACATTCTATGTAAAAGCGATGGTTGAATAAAAAGAAAAGGCTTCTCGCCATGAATATGGCCTGTTTTGCTAACACAGCATAAAGAAACTGGTCACCAATCAATCAATCAGTTGCAGCCGTGCCAGAACTAAGGTCGACCAACAAGCGGCTCTGTAAAGAGATGTCAGGACCCTCTCTGGTGATCGCCACTAAATGGTTGCTTAACAATGGGCATATATGGTGCTATTAGCCTGGTTATATAACGACCCACAGTCTGGCCACCAGAGTATAATGGGGCCACCATGCAGATCAAGGTTTTGAGTGGCTGTATTGGGCACTTTATATATAACACACATATCGTTCGACAGGATACTCATACATATATTTATATATATATATATATATATATATATATATATATATATATATATATATTCATGTTTCAAGTCCCGACTGGATGCATACTGGTCAAGCATTACGTATATCTTGGAGCCAGTGACAGTTGCTACAATCTACCACATCTGAAGAACTGTCTCCATTTATATTAATTAAGAGTGGCTAACAGTTCCTATCCCTATTATAGCTGTATCCTATTGATTGATTGATTGATTCTAAATATAAATCTGGACCCACTCAGGACCGGATGAGTCTGCCTATAGACTACATCACCATTCCAGTGGCGCGGTGCATTGTGGGATGTGTGGAAGAAAAACAAACCCGCGAGAAGCACATGGCATATGCTAATACACTGGGTGCAGCTATGAAATGTGCTAGTTTCAGCTCATCTCAGCTCTTGTTTGATACATAGAATTTCAACTACAAAAATATATATAATAAATTAAGATATTAATCTTTTATCCAGCATTGCATTTACATCAATATAATCAGCAGATATTATGCCATGTGCATTTAGATTAAGAGAAATCTGGGCACTCAGACTAGTGTTAGAGGCATAGCCAGAGCCAGTTTTACTTATTGTATTCATGTTTTTATTTATATCCTATGGTTAATGACATATGTAGAACTAGAAAATTAGTAGGGTTTATCATATATTGGTTATATATTTCTCTGAAACAAGTGTCTGTTGACACATTTAGAATTTTAATATTTAGAACAAGAATTATTAATAGTGATGTGGATAGCAGCCTTAAAGTGATTGATTGTTTTGTGTGGAATTGTATGTTTCTAAGCTCAAAATGTTTACCTATGGCTAGTTTTGTCTTAGTTATATTCATCAGATCATTATTTTGCATGTGTGCATACATGTTTATGCCAAATTGCTATGTATTTCTATTAATTTTGAATAAAATGGAAGTTTTGCCCTACGTTTATCGGCAAACTGAATGGCCGTACGCATTTGCTTTGCTCAGCCAATGCCGTTGTCAGCGAATGCGCAGTCGGAACGGTGATCTCGTCTATTGGTTGCAGGTATAATTTTGATTCGCTGCATGAAAACCTACACTGCTCTCACATAATTACTAAAATATAAAAAATAATTATTTAAAAAAATAAAGTAAAAAAAACAACAAACCCACACACAAAAAGAAAGTCAAACTGAAATGCGCCCAGAGCCTCGTTTCAAAATCAGGCCTGGTGCTATGCAATCAATCATTCACTGTCAGGATGGGTCAGGAAGGAGCCGGGCATCATTCACATTATTTTTCTCTCTTGTTACCTCCTGCCTCCCTCCACCGCTCTTGACGCGGGGGTCTCAATGAGGTATGAATGCCTGTGTTATTAGGGCAGAGGTGAGGGTGGTAGGGTCAAGGCTCAAATGTCAGTATGATCACGTGGCCTACTGCTGGTTTCCGGTCAATGAGGGCCCTAGACCAGCCGAACCACGTGGTTAGCGGGCGAGAAAATGGCGGAAGGAATTAGTAGCCGAGTCCTCAGAGATCATGACCAGCCCATTTGCCGACAATGTGTTCATTTCCATAAAAAGAGGCTACAAAAAAACAACTATTAAAAAAATGATATAAAGAAACTTTAAAAAACGGAAAGACACCCCAAAACTATAAAATAATACTACACAGCTCTACACAAAAGACCAGGCACACCACTTAGTCGAAATAAATGCTTGAACCAACTATTTACTTGGTGTATCTGATACTAACATAGAGTGCACAAAAATAGAAACCTAAAGTAGTTTGCCTTCTTTTCTTTTCCTCCTCTTTGACACTACACAGTCACCAGCGGCTCAACTCTATTAGTTGTATACTTGCCACACTAACTAACTACCCTATGTCAGAGAGCGTGTATATAAACAGATGAGAGGGACAACTCCCATACTAGAGCATGTAACAGCTGCCGACTGTGGCGCTCCAAGTGGTGGTTGTTGAACAGCTTAAGCATATGGGCAAACCTCAAGGCATTTTCAATGGCAGTGAGCAATCTTCATACAGAAAACATTAAATATCTCTAAAACTACAACACCTAGAAACAAACTGATTGGAATACACATAGAAAACATGTTTACCAACGAGATTATATTAAATTGATATGGTTAGGCTTCTGGATTTCTATTAATTTTGAATAAAACTGACGTTTTTCACTACGCGTACGGCAAACTCAAGGCATTGTCAATGGCCTTGAGCAGTCTTCGTACAGAAAAAGTGAAATATCTCTAAAACTACACCACATAGAAACAAACCGCTTGGAAGACATATAGAAAACATGTTTACCAAAAGGATTATATTAAATTGATAAGGTTAGGCTTCTGGATTTCTATTAATTTTGAATAAAAACAAATGTTTTGCATTGAGCGTACCGGCAAACTGAAGGCTTGTTCAACACTAACCGCCAGGAACGCCACTGTAGCCTGTGTTACCGTTTTTCGCGGCAGTTGTCCCTCTCATCTGTTTATATACACGCTCTCTGCCTATGTATGCTATAGAACGAAATTATGGCAATATGACTTCCCTCAGAGCCATATATGTGCTATATTTATGCATACACACACTTAATTGTTTACAGATGAGTTCATACAGGGAAAACACTGGATATTAAAGTTGCACAGTCTGATGGTTTTGGGTTCCTGTCATTTTCTGAGATAAATACAATAGGTTGATCATTATAATGGAGAACGGCGAAAATCGTGGATGCTGATTAACGCGAGAACCAATGTTCAAAACGTGCATAACAAACAAAATCTAAGTGGATCTTCCCCATTAACACATCAGGATACCATAGGATACATGTCCAAGGATGTAAAAGCAGCAAACGGGAGGAAATCTGCTTAAAAAACGGAAAGGCAAACAACAGGACAAATAACCAGTCGTTAGGAAATGGTGGGAAACCAACCCCTGGCTGATGAACAGGATAACAAAATGGAATAAACAGAACATCGAGATAAAAACCTGAATCTAGACAAAGACGGAATAATAATGCTGGTAATACAAAGAGTCAAAGAGGAACTGGCGAAAGAGCTAGCAAAGAAAAGCAAAAAGGAGAACACAGAAAGAAAGGACGGAATAACCAAAACAAAACAGACCGACAACGGAAATGACAAAGAACACCAAAACAAACTCCAGGAACTACAGGTAGCATATAACATGGTGCAAATTGAATGCACATGGTATAAGGCGGAGTATGAGAAACTCAAAGGGAAAAAGAACAACAACACCAACACAAGCAAAAATGTAAACAATGCCAGGACAGAGCCCATGGACAAAAGGAAGCCACTCATGGATACGGCCCAAGCGCAGGCAAAGAAGCATGATGACAAAAAGTTCAGCATCATAATACATGGCATTCCGGAAAAAGAAAATGAAAACATGGAAAAGACTGCTACAAAAGTGCTGAATGAAGCAGACTGACTTTGGCTGGACGGTAGTAACCAAAGCCTTCCGTCTCGGAAAAAAACAGAAAAAAGAAACTGCACCAAAAAACCCCGCAGAGAACAACAAGCAGGCAGCTAACGAAAAACAAGATGAAGGAAACAAAGGCACCACAATCAAGGACACCGAAAATAATCTGAGAAGACCAAGAAGCATAAAAATCCAACTGGAAAAGGAGTCGAAAGAAAACTACAGCAAGGTAACCATGAGACCAGTTATGTCGGAAACCGAAATGCTAAATGAAAACACAGTGCAACAAATGTACACACTTGCAAAAGAAAGCAAAAATGACAAAATAAAATCGATTAAGATGAAAGGGTGCAATATAGAGGTAAATGGAAAAACTCTACAAGCCCGAAACATATTTTTTATCGTCTATTCTTAGGGACCATATGTTCTGTAGGCACCAGCACATATGCCCCGAACCCATGAATCACTAAACTAAAATAACCTCAAATTAAAATCAAAACTCGTGTAAATCTACCACTGGTAGGCCATACGAAGACGAGGTTGATTAATTGCTCTGAAATTATGGTAATATAACAGAAAACAAGGTGGTAATATAACAGAAAACAAGGTGGTCAGAAGAAAAGGTTCAAGGACTGCCTTAAATACAACCTAAAGAAATGCAAAGTCAACACTACAACCTGGGAAATAGTGGTCAAGGATATGAGTTCATGGCGTGCTTCTATTCACAAAGGCACAACACAGTTTGAAACCAATCATACATCTCAAACTAAGCATCAGCAGAGAAAGGATCATCTCATTCATCAACCAGATTCTCTGACTGCAGCTACACACACATGTCCAATGTGCCACAGCACATTCTGAGCACAAATTGTACTCATTGGTCATCGATGAGTTCACAACAAATGATAAGTTGCTGTCATCATTGCCACCGATGTACAACCAAGAACAAGAACAAGAAGAATTAACTGTGCATACCTGGCCTCTCGGTCCTCCTTGGATCTGCCAAGGTTGTCCAGGTTTGTATCAGTGGCAGTGATGGAAGCTGCGAGGTCATCCAAATCTTGTTCGACTTTCTGGAGCTCGTCATCGAGCCGGGCTGCTTGGTCCTCGTACAGGGTGAAGAAGCCCGCCATGCCCTGCAGCACGTTAGTGTCCAGGAATGCAGACGAGGTGGATTTGTCATTGTTGTCCTGCACATGGAGAGAAGAACAGGGTTCGGGTCCAATAAGGTTATCCTTGAGTCGGCAAGCGATGACATGTTAGGCCAGACAAAAAAAGAAAAAGCATATCTGTTTCTCAGACACATTTTGTCAGAATTTGGGGAGGGCGAAGGGGCTGGTTAAATTTATTTGGTTAGATTTGGGACGGTGGCATGTGTAATTCTGCTTTTCTTTGATTAGGGAAATTGGTCATGTAATTTACTGCAAAACAGAGCCACAGAAAATCTACAAAATGTCCATAATTTTGCACCTTCGAATTTACACAAGTGAAAATAACACCTGGATTTTTTATATTTGAACATTTCTTCAAAATTTCTATTATAAAAAGGGTTGGGTGGGATTCAAAATTTATATGGCGTCACCTGAGAAACGATATCATTTTGTTACCACATATCAACAAACTAGCATCTTATTTGCTTGTTTATCTTATCACTGAATTTACACATTGCATTCAATACACTAGCTAAATACTTGCCCCCCCCCCCCCCCCCCCCCCCACTGAGAAGGAATGATTAAATTAACTTCAATACGGGTGTTCCTAGTTCCACTGGTCCCTCAGGAGTGACTGAAGCTGTGACTCAGCACACCGGGTTGTAGCCTCAGCTTACACACAGGAAGGTGGGGTTGGTGCCCCTCCCACACCTTTTTTTCACTACAGGACTAACAATTTAAACTCACTTTGGCCCTATACTCACATGCCTGCTGATGGCAAATTTGGTACATTGCAGTGAAACTGTCGTTGCAAATATTTTACATTATATAAAACACGTTCATTTAAATATGTATTGATCGCTTCCCTCACATTCTGGTGTGTAAGCTGCATGCTGGGTCACAGCTTCAGTTCTTCCTGAGGAACCAGCAGAACTCAGAACAAGTGTTGCCTGGTTAATATGTGATATAACTATACTGACAATTTCTTAGGGTTGCATAGTCTGATGGTTTTGAGTTTGTAATTTTTTCTGAGATAAATATGTTAAATTGATTGTTGCAATCTACCTTACTTTAGTTTGAAGTAACTTTTATCTTAGATTGCTAAGTTTTGAGATATTTGAAGTGCAAACATGTAAGATTAGGTTTGACAAGCACGGCAAAACTCTCACATCATAGGCTTCAGCAGTAACAGCTTCTATTAAACTGTCCTAGTATTCCCGTCTATATGGCAACAAATGCTTAATAAGTGCCTCAGTATCTAAGTGATGTATGTAGAATCATTTGTTTGTTTGTTTGTTGTTGTTTTACGTCCTAGCAGAGGTATGCAGGTATAGCAATACCTCAGGGAGTTTGACGCCCCTGCCTTGCAGAGTTCTAAACCACTGCCTTGTGGTACAGGTCCTTGACAGAACCGAAGGCTAAGGGAGCAAACCCTAAACAGAAAACCATGTCACTGTGGCAGCATTAAGGGCGGTTGATGTATGGAACTCCCAACATCTCCCGACCAGCCACTGCAGGGACAAATAGTTTTGCGCCTGTCTTGACATGTTCTTGCCGGTGTGAAACCTCTATTTGCTCCCCGAGAGAGTGCCGCTGGTAACTTGCAAAAGCCAGCAGCACTTCAACACTTTTGCAGGCAGCTTTCATGAAATGGTCAAAGGTAAGATCTACCGCGCAATCGTGCTATCCACCCTACTATACGGAGCCGAGGCCTGGACAGTGTACAGACAGCAGGTGAAAAAGCTGCATGCCTTCATGATGCGACATCTGCGTTCAATCATGAGGCTAACCTGGAAGGACAAAGTGACGAATAAGGAAATACTCGAACGGATGGGGCTGCCCTCTATGGAAGATCTTCTGATCAAAAAGAATCTCCGGTGGACTGGACACCTCATGAGGATGTCATCAGACAGGCTACCAAAGCAGATCCTCTATTCTCAACTGTCTTCTGGCTACAGAAAGAGAGGGCAGGGCGCCCCCGTCTCCGGTTCAAAGATACCATCAAGAGAAACCTGAAGCTGAGAGACATTAAGACCGACTCATGGACGCAACTCTCACAGCAGAGAGCTAAATGGAGAGCGGCAGTCAAGTAATGAAAGCAGTCTTTGTCGCATCGCGACCGACAGCATGATGATGATGACGTCCTAGCAACATCTAAGGTCATATCAGGACGGAGTATGTAGAATCAATTCTAGATAATTATTTGGTTTTGAAAATGTGATGCTTCATCGGACTAAGCAGCTTTAAATTGACACTTCTTTTTTGCCCATGGAGTGGTCTGGCAGCGTTGTTCAAACAGAGAAGTGGCTGATGAACTGAGGAAGTGTTAAGCCGAGATTCCATTAATGTGGATTCGTACACATAAAGTGTTAAGCGTGAAGGCATTTTTTTTAAAAATCGAAATGTCCGGTGATGACTCGATAGGTGAAACCATGTACGATATGCACTATGCAAAATACAATAACCTATTACCTTGGATACGAACGAGATCAGTGGGCCCTACCGATTCTCTATCACCTAAATGGGATCTCAGCTTTAGTTAAGCACTTGGAAATCCGCCGCGCTTGCCGGTCGCGCTGTGACATCATCATTTTTTAGTACGCTCAAATTAGGCTCGGAATGCTGCTATTTTGAAGGGCATCAATTCCAGAGATCATAGTTTTTGTCTGTTCAAAATCCATCAAGAATTGACAAATCTCCAGCTTTCTGAAGTTAAAGGTAATTTTCCCTACGTTAATACACTAATGTTACATATCAGACTTGTTTTTGTTTCTGCAGAGACTTGTTATTTAGTGTTTTAACACTAAATATCAAAACTAATGTTTTCAAGTTCCTCAAGGAACCTCACCTCGCTCACCTCTCACTTCCTCAATTCGGTCACTTCGTCCTAGTCCTACATGTTTTATTTCTCGGTGATCTAATCCTTAGTTAATGCCATTAGTTAGATTCCTGAGGTGATTACCTTTAACTTGATATGTTAGTTGATAGGGTTGTATTAATATTATAAGCCAATGACACATTTTCTCTCTCAAAATCTCAAGTCTGCCACAATTTGTAATGCAAATTATACTACTAACAAAATGGTCAGAATTTGGTACTCGATAAAGCCCAAGTCACACCTACCCGGACGAGCCCTGGATTTTTAGCCGGACTACCCCCGGACTGTTCCGGACAGCCCTGGACAAATCGCTATTTTTGCCTCGCTCTCACATCTACCCGGATGAGCCACGCACTACAAGCCCGGATCACCTTGGATAAGCCCCGGAGAACCCCCGGATGATAGCATGAAATGCAGGACTCATCCTGGAGTATTCCGTGAGTAATACATGTTCATCCGGCCTGTCCGGGTCTTATCCGGGCAGTCTGGGAGTGGTCCGTGGCTCTGTCGAGGCTAGTCCGGTCTAAACCGGGGCTAAAACGTGATTCTTCCGGTTTAAAAATGACCCGGACTGCCCCGGACGGGACACAGACTACCCCCGGATGATGCCGGATTGCAATATTCCCCGGATCGTCCCGGATGTCTTAAACATTTTAAAACATCCAGGGCCGACCCCGGATGAGGCCGGACCAGCCAAGGACCACCCACGGATGAGCCATGGACGACGCCGGATCGCGGGTCGGGGCTCATCCGGCCCCTGATCCAGGTAGCTGTGACCTAGGCTTAAAGCATCATATCTCGGCTTGTAATAGTAATAAGGCTATTTTAACAAATGAGATATTTGTGTGCAGCACTCCTGTGCTGGTAGATCGTGGGTTCGAACCCCGGTCGAGTCAAACCAATGACTTAAAAATTGATACTTGTTGCTTCCTAGCCAGGCGCTCGGCATTATTAGGACAGGGCAAGGACTGGTGTGCTCAGTGTCAGGATAATGTGACTGAGTGGGATACCAGGTCACGGTACCGGTGGCCTGGTTTCCCAGTGGGACAGCACTATAAAGTCGCCATGAGTGCGCACTGTCACAAGTCAGTACCCGTCCTGATATGACCTTAGATGTTGCTAGGACCTAATCAACAACAAACAAACAAACAAGCACTTGGAAGCCTCTTGCTGATAAAACAGGAATTTGATTCATTCAGGATGTTTGACGACAACAAAAAATGTCCAAGTGCCTACTTTATAAACCACCATGGCTCACCGTGGGTGCCGAGGTACCAGCGCACATCACGTTGTCTGCGAAGCCGTCGAGCACGTCGCGCTGCTTCTGGAGCCGGTGCTTCTTAGTGCGCAGCGTCTGGCGTCGCCTCTTACACGTCTCCAGCTGGTGTCGCAGCTCCACCTCGCGGGCAGAGTGCGTCGACTCCTCCTCGGGGCTCAGCTGCTTCGTCAGGAACGACACCTCCGTAATGGTCGCCCCGCCTCGGCCCTCTACCCTGCAATGGTCAACGTCCACTGTGTGTTAAAATATACATATATAAAATTAATATATATAATTTATATATATATATATAAGGCTTTAAAAAAACAAAAACTTTTTTAGTTGATATGCATAGTGGAGTCCGGGAAAGTGGAGTCGGGCGAAGTAGAGTCGGGCAAGGTAGAGTGGGGCAAACTAGAGTCGGGTAAAGTCGAGTGGTGTAAAGTAGAGTCGGGTAAAGTCGAGTCGGGTAAAGCCGAGTCGAGTAAAGCCGAGGCGTGTAATGTCGACTCGACTTTACCCGACTCGGGTAATGTCGAGTCGGGTAAAGTCGGGTCGGGTAATAATATACTATACATCAATTTTGTTATGCTTGCCAGACACATGCAGTCTGTTCACTATTACCGCGTGGGTATCGCATGCCGCCCGCTTGTACTTTCCTACCATGGGACCCCCGCGTCCTCGACCTCGCGTGGCGCGACTCGGGATTTCACGCCACCGTGACGCGTTAAATGTGATAAAGGATTTATCAGTATCCGTTTATATACATATGCATGTATGTGTATGTATACATACACATATATGTATACGTATATAATTATGTATGCCAATGATAATGAAAAGAATACAGTAATAATAACGATAATAATAACGGCAATTATAAGGACAACGATTATAGTAAGAATAATAGTAAAAGACAATGTAATGACAAAAATAACAATTATAATGACAATAACAATAATAATGACAATTATAATTATAATAATTTCATTAATACTGACATTAATGAGAATGATATAAATAATTATTATAATAATAATCACAATTATAATGATCATAATAATAATGACAATAATAATAATTGATCAAATATAGATATACTAATACAGATAATAAACCTTATCTGACACGTTCACAGTTCTCCCTCTCTTAACTAACCCCCAACCCAAGGAAGCTGGCCTCTACACATGAATGGGTGTAAAGGGTGTGTGTGTGGGTGTGGGTGCAGGCACACAGGGTTTGCCACTGACCTACATATACACTAGATGGCTGACTGGAGGTACCCCTATTGTGATGTGGTTTTTTGATTGTAGCAACACAGTAACTAACACAAGGAACCTGGTATATAATTGTAGTAGTCTGCACTGACCTCTCAGGCAAGTAACCACATAGACAGGTAGACGTGGGTAGTATGATGATATCAAAGAGCCTAGGTGGTGTAATGGTTAGCACACTGGCCCAGAATGCAAAGAGATGTGCGTTCGAGTCCTACTCTAGGCGCAATATTTCCCATTTTCATCACCCCCACGAGATAATCATTAAGCACTAATATTTTAATGTTGCTTTACAAATTACTTCCTTAACTAAATATCCTAGCATTAATCAGGGATCTTAATATAATTTGTTCCTTCCCTGTGATAAGTTCCAATAGTAAATCTAGCCCAAACTCATTGTGCCACAGTCATTTATGTCATTTCACTACACTATCCTATATAAAATACGACCTTTGTAATTGAAGTGGACCTAAAATGACCAGCATAAACCGAACGAGGTAAGCTCTCCAACCTGTTCAACAAATACCCAGAATACCCAAAAGTGATATGGAACTGGCCAGTCTGATACCAGGTAGGCAGACCATTGAGAGTTGTAACGGATACCAGCACTCGAAATAAGAGTTTGTCTGCTTGTCCGGGACAAGTGAGAATAGGCATGGATGGACAAGTAGAATATGGCTTGAGCTTGTCCGTTGGACAAGTACAAATTTTGGTCTGAAAAACAGGTATGTCATGATTTTTCGCTTAGTTGTAGCCAATACCTATATATATAGATATACAAATATATATATATGGATATGTGTATAAGGTAAGTAGGCCTACTGTGGACAAGTGAATTTTCAGACGCACAAGCGAAAATCACATCAGACTTGTCTGGCGGACAAGTGAATTTTTGTTGTGCTTAAGCCCCAGTCACACCTACGCGGACGAGCCCCGGATTTTGAGCCGGACCACCCCCGGACCAGTTGCACGGACTGTCCCGGACAAAATCGCTATTTTCATCATGTTTTGCCTCGCAGTCACACATACCCGGCCGGTGCGATCCGGGGGTGGTCCGGGTAGTCTGGGGCATGTCCAGGGCTGTTTCGCTACTACTACTACTACCATGCCGAATCGAGCCCGGATGCCCCGGACCACCCCGGATGTTTTAAAATGTTTAAAACATCCGGGGCGGACCCCGGACCAGCCACGGATCATCACAGACCACCCCGGATGACGGTCCGGGGCTCGTCCGGCCTCTGATCCGGGTAGGCGTGACTGGGGCTTTATTTCTATCACTGGATACCACCATACATAATGTGTTATTGATGCGCGAAAAGGAAGAGAGGAGGCGGGGGTGGAAATAAAGGTTTTTATTTTCGCCTCAGAAAGCATACAGGGCATACAGGGTAAAAGGGTAAACGAGGAAAGAAGTAAATAATGAAGGATAAAATAAATGAAGAGCGGAGTAAATATAGGAACAGAGTTCAAATGTCAAAATATAGGAACAGAGTTCAAATGTCAAAATATAGGAACAGAGTTCAAATGTCAAAATATAGGAACAGAGTTCAAAAGTCAGTGGAGTGAGGGGGTGCCGAGGAGCCCTCCACCGGAGGAAGAGAAGGTGGTGGGAGTGTAGGGTGGGTGGTGAAGAAAGGAGAGATCTGGGAGGCGGCAGGAGGGCGAGTGCCTGAGGGAGGCCAGGGGGCGGCCTTATAAGGGGAGAGGGAGGGGCGACAGCAGGTGAGTGTGAAAGCTGCCGGCCCGGGGGAGGGTGACAGGTGGCGAGCAGCGGCGTCGGGCGAGGCGTGAGCGCCGCGGAGGGCGGGGCGCGCCGCGCCGTCTGCCGAGGTGAGAAAGCAGCGCAACAGCGCGGGGCGGGGGGAGGGTCTCTTCCTCTCCTCGCATCAACCGTAATGCTTCGCATTACGACCGATGCGCGAAAAGGAAGAGAGGAGGCGGGAGTGGAAATAAAGGTTTTTATTTTCGCCTCAGAAAGCATACAGGGCATACAGGGTAAAAGGGTAAACGAGGAAAGAAGTAAATAATGAAGGATAAAATAAATGAAGAGCGGAGTAAATATAGGAACAGAGTTCAAATGTCAAAATATAGGAACAGAGTTCAAATGTCAAAATATAGGAACAGAGTTCAAAAGTCAGTGGAGTGAGGGGGTGCCGAGGAGCCCTCCACCAAAAGTAGGGGAGGGCTCGAGGCGCGCCCGAGGCGGGGGGCCGGGGCGCCCGAGGCGGGGGTCCGGAGGTGAAGGTCTGGGCGGGGAGGGCTGGCGGCGCGCCCGAGGCGGAGCAGGTGGGCCGTGTCGGGGGTCAGGCTCCCTCTGGGGGCGGGGAGTGTCCCAGGCCTGCGTCGACAGGGAGCGGGCGGCCAAAAAAGGGGGAGGCCCGCTCCTTGGCGGGATCCGGTGAGGAGGTCCGACGAGGGTCGAGCAGGGGGGCAGCGAAGTCCTCGGGGCTGGATGGGGTGGTGGTCGGGGTCTGGGCGGCGGTGTTGAAGGCGGTGTCGTGAGGGTCGGTGGCAGAGGGTTCCTCCTGAGGCTGGGCTGGGATGCGGTCCGAGGTGTGATGCCCGAGGTGATGATCCTCGGCTGGGGCTTGGCGGCGCTGCGTTCGATGGTCGCTGGGAGGTTGTCGGCGGGGCTTGCGGGGCTGTCGGCAGTGGTGGGGGTGAGGCGCCGGAGGGGTCCCCCCGGGCCGGCCGGGGGGAGGCCGGCGGATCAAAAATCCGCCGAGGTGGTGGGGGGGGTCTGGCGCTCACGGGTTTGTTTCGTGATGCAGTCGGCCTCGCTGTGCATGGTGAAGAGGCGCCTCACATTGGCGCAGTATGCGCAGACGTGACGGCGGGTGTTCCCCGCCTCACCGTGGGCCTCCCCGAGGCGGGCCCGATCGCACGAGGCGGGGGCGCGGTTCCAGGCCGGGCAGGGGGCGCCGTGGGTCTCCCTGTCGTAGGTGGCGCGGGCGTCAGCCTGAGGTCGGGGGAGGTGGGCGCCTCGGTGGAGATGGTCGGGTAGGCGGGCCGGGGCGGCGGTGGCTTGCTCCTCGGGCATGGCCAGGCAGTCTAGCCTCATGAGGTTGAGGGCCACCGGGTCATGCCACCCCTGGGGGAGGGTTCCGTCCGCGATCGCTGTAAACACGGTCTCGGAGTACCGGCGGACGGTTGCCCAGGGGTAAATCAGGTTGTCCCGGCAGACTGTGAGGTGGTGGTGGTGGAGTCCCTGGGCGGAGTGGGCGGGGAAGTCTGGGTGGTCGATGAGGGTGAGGAGGGCGAGGGTATATTCGTCCTTCGTCGCCTCCCCCCTCTTCACCGGCTTCCTCTCGGGCCCTCGCTTCACCAGGTCGGAGGGGAAGATGAAGTTGGCCGGGATCCCTTGGCGCCTGGTGCAGTGCCGCGCCTCGGCGGATGCCAGGATGTCCCGGACGGCGTCGGCCGCGGAGGCGGGGGTGTGTCGGGTCCGCTCCTCTTGGTAGGGCGGCGAGGTGACGGGGGAGGCTTGGGAGAGGTGGCGGTACCTCTCGTATTCCGGGTGCGCGGCCCCCCGGTGGGGGCGCCTGAGGTGGCGGCCGGGGCCGGGCCGTGGTGCTGGCGGGCGCCCGAGGTGTCGGGGCCTCCCCGGTGCCCAGGGAGTCGATCCGGGCGTGGATGTCGGCGGCGGCCTGGCGATGCTCCAGCTGGATGCGCTGGAGAGCCTCCAGGACTAGGGCGATCTCGGCGCCCGAGGCGGGGCCCGAGGTCGGCGCGGGAGATGCCGAGGCGGAGGCCGGCGACTCGTCCCTCCTGGGAGTTGGAGAGGGCCCCGGGGTGCGGGGGGCGGCCCGGGAGCCCTTTCGTCCACGTCCCTTCCCTTGAGGCATGCTGCAGCTGTGGTGGGGCAGAGGTCCGAAGAAAGGAGAGATCTGGGAGGCGGCAGGAGGGCGAGTGCCTGAGGGAGGCCAGGGGGCGGCCTTATAAGGGGAGAGGGAGGGGGCGACAGCAGGTGAGTGTGAAAGCTGCCGGCCCGGGGGAGGGCGACAGGTGGCGAGCAGCGGCGTCGGGCGAGGCGTGAGCGCCGCGCGACGTGGAGGGGGCGGCGCGCCGCGCCGTCTGCCGAGGTGAGAAAGCAGCGCGACAGCGCGGGGCGGGGGGAGGGTCTCTTCCTCTCCTCGCATCAACCGTAATGCTTCGCATTACGACCAAAGCTGCCCTGTCCGATGAAGGCTTTTAACCGAAAACATTTATCTCGATTTGATTCTACATATATCCAACTGAGAGAATGGTCCACTTACTAAACAGTTGTTCCTACATAGAGGGGAATACTAAGTCGATTCAATAAAAACAAGTTACTGCTGAGGCCTATGATCTCTTAGTTTTAATGTTCATAGTAAAATTAATTTAGCGTGCTTAAACTTCGAACTTCTCCAAAGTTAGTCATTTAAAATAAAAGTTACCTCAAACCTAAGCAAGCTATATTGGACTCCATCTATGTAGTCTAATATCAAATAGAAGGGGTGGGGGGGTCTTTGAGACATATGGCTCCTGATCACGATAAGCCAATATGTCAATATTTGAGACGACTGCATAAACAGTCTGAATCTCCTAAACACTCAAGATATATGTTAATATATCAATTATGCTCCCAGTCAACACCGTCGATGTAGCCTACTGCTGGAGAAACACCAAACCAGTTCCACCTCTACAGAAGACTTAAAATCTCAACACCTATTAATATTAGTCATACACGTTGTGTAGCACGCTCTAATTATGATCAAATAAAATACAGCTTATTAATTCATGAAAGTTTACACTATGATTGGCACAATGAGCTAAAATCAAATATCTGTGCAAAATAAGGCTAGGAAACCCCCACTAAGCTGCACTGCAAAGGGGCAGGTGATATGTCACGGCCCACCAGCGGGACGCCCAATGGAAGGTAACCATGCCAAAAGTAGCCAGATAGCACACCACACAGCTACGTACAAGCCTATGGTATGTAAATATGAGTAGGCTAGTCTATTAGTAAGATTAGAAAAAATAAAACACATGTATGCCAAGAAAATCCTAAAAAATTAACATAGACTACTAACCAGACCAACCAACTATCTGCTGCTGAAATGCAGGCAATGAAATACCTTATCAGCAGCTACTGTGTGATAAGATAACACCAACACTACAGCTGGCCAGCATTGAAAACAAGCCTGAATACCCAGGCTTATATGCTATGGACAGTATAAATACAGCCTCAATAAAAAAAAAAACACAACAAAAACAATAAATTGTGTGCATGTACACGTGTTCGTGTGTAAACAAAACATCACTAGATTATTATTTTCTAAACGGGTACCATAATGAATCAAAGATCAAAGATTTAATAGGGATGTTGAGAGTTGCGGGTAAGTGGAAATCAATGCTACAAATGGGGGAATTAATTCGACATTAGGCAAAAAAAATTTAATTAATTGGTGATCGTCCCCGCCCCTTCCTGAAAAATTGTCCGCCCTTGATTTCTTTTTTATCTCTTAAAAAACTGTTAAAAAAATGTGTCAGGCTAGCAACAATTAAACTTTCATAAGCACACAATCTGTGCAATATAGTTACGTCTCCATCATGCACCAGACGTTGTATTTAACTATGTATAATGAAAACTTAAAACTGCCCGCCCGACCCTAATTTGTGTGATCAAAAGGACGATCACCAACTCTTTATTGTTTGTGGCCTTAGCTTTAGGCCTAGGTTTTAATTCACTTAGATATACTAAATTCGCACATACATTCCAGGAGTGTTCATTGTCCCTTTAATTAAATTATAAATTTATACACAAATTTCTTGTCAGCTGGGTACTCCGCCCCCCCCCCCCCCCATCTATCTAATCTGTACTACAAAACAGACAGGAACCACGCACAGACCGTGAGACCCTCACTACCTCAGTTGACATCTGAACACAGTCACCGTCTATGAATACCGTAGCTAAAATATTCACCCTTACCCTGAGTTACTGACTAACTGAGTCTGAGAGTAGGGTGTGAATGTCAATCTAGTCTAAATTATTGAGTAAATTCGAGCAAAAACTAGTATCATAAGTATGGAACTAGTTACTACTAGATAGGCCTATTACTAGTTAAGCCCTGTTTACACGGGCGATTTAAAACGCTTCATATGAAACCACTTGCCTAGATCGACTCACATTTGGCGTGTAAACGCGGCTCTGTGGCGTTTTAGGGCTGAATCGATTCGTATGAAACGTTTCATCTATACCACCTCCCAAGGTAGTATAGATGAAGCGATTCAGCTGGTTCCCGGCAGTGTTAGGGCCCGATTAGGCTGAAATCTAGTGAATGCGATCATATTTAACAGAATTAGATACTCAAATAATGAAATTTAATTAAATTAACCTTAAATTCCAAGCGATATTAACGTAGCAGCTACATCTGCGTCGAATCGACTTGTGTAAACTAAACAAATAGCAGTGCTTGCCGGCTACAGGCGGACCTAAGGCTGCTTGTTCCCGGCGACAAAACACTTTCAAAACTCTGTCGTGTAAACGCGTCTCTAAAACGCTTCATATAAATTGCTTTGTCTAGAACGTTTCACAATTCTCCGTGTAAACACGGCTTGAGGTATGCGAGTAGTCGCCGGGGCGCCACCATCGTGATGCATTCAAAATAGTGTGCTTTCATGAAGTACTGGCTTGGTACACACCCAAACCTTCCTTGCTCCCTACACATGCCATTTCAGAACATTCACTGAAATACTTCTGGTGTTTAATGTAGTTTTGATTTAAGCTATATTTTGATATGTTTTAAATTAAATTTTGATGTTTTTGACTACTGAAGAATCGAATTTGAAGTTTTTAATCTGCTAAAAAGAAGGTAAGACATCATTTAAATTAATTTTTAAGGCTCTAAACTGGTTTACCAGATATTATTTCATATAAAATAGGTAACTCTGGTCTGCTGCTTTCACCCGTGAATTTCCAGCAGACCTCCAAAAAAGTAGCGTGTGAGGTGGGAGAGTGCAACACTCACCACCTCGCAAGGCTGCACAGCCCCTCACCCTCCTGTATATAAGGCCAGCTGCCCACTAGTGCACTACTATCCTCACTACACTTGCCATTTAATTTGAAGATGCAAATGATTACTAGTTTTGTCTTATGAAACAACATTTTAAAATGGTAAAAAAAATTTTAAAAATTTAAAAAAAGAGAAAGAAATCCCCAAATGGCAAATGTGTTGAGTAACTATAGAAACCATGATAATTTAACAACCATCTATACTTCACGAATTTTGATTGCAGCATGTGAAAGAATACTCCAAAACACCCTTAGATACCAATTCTCATTGTCATAAGTGCAAGCATTAAGAATATATCAACGTTTTTCATTCAATTCTACTCAAAAAAGTTGGTTTAAATCCTTCACCATTGCCATACTAAGCCTATTTAAAATGTATGCCCATTTGGCAAGCTTAGAATCGTCATAACTTTGGTTCTATTGAAGATATTGAGATAATTTAAACTGTTCCGGGTTCTGGTTTAGTCAAGCTACCTAACTATAGCCGTGTTCACACGGGCAAAATCTAAAGCGATTCAGCCAAGGCGAATCATATGAATCGATTTAGACGCCCGTTCACACGGGCAGTACTTGGGCCGGAAATCGATATCTGCGCATGAGCAAGTCCAGTCTGACCAGCGCCATTTTTCGGTTAGTCGACATCGCCACGAGAGAGTGGGTTCGACCTAGATATGTATGTACTGAATTGTATTGGTTTGGAACGGTCAAAACTTCTACTGGGCAGTGAAACCCTAAAAATAAATGATGAAAAAAATATCTGTGCACAGCTAGCAGCTTCATACAGCAAATCTACCGGCAAGTCAACACACTCAGGTCTCGACTGTCACGTCCTTAATCCGCCTCAAGTAAGTCGGTTGTGTCCACACGGGCAAAATAAATCGATTCACAGAAATCGACTCACATAAACTACCTCGACAGGTGGTTTACAGTATCCAGATCACAGGAATCGATTCAGCCCTAATTCGACTCACCCGCCCGTTCACACGAGAAATGTAAGCCGAACTAGGCAAGTCAATTTCTACGAATCGATTTACATTGCCCGTGAGAACACGGCTTATCATAATTATAAGGCATTATGATTTCTTTCAATTTTGTATGTATCGTCCCTATAGTAGTATAGGCTATAGCTATACTAGTTAACTATATCATATATATGATCATGATGCTGATGCTGCACCGATGGTTGAAGTCTGTGACACTGCTGGGAAACCAAATAGTAGATCTAGGACCTATTATCGACCTAACATAGCCCACCACCCCCCGACTCAGTTCATCTTGTTATTTTGTGATCAGAACAGACCTGTGACAGTGTGTGTTGTGAGTCTAGATGCAGCGACACTCGCGCCTCCCTTGACGGAGTCTTGACCCTTCCCTCCCTACCTGATTGAGTCCTTGTCCACACATGAAGACAGCCGCTTCAGAAGCACCTCGTTCTCTCCACATTTCAGCGTTGTTTTCAGAGAACGACATATTTCCGCCCGATCCAGATAGACGACGACAGTCTCCACTCTGCACCCGGGTAAGTCCAGTACGGTTTGCGGTATGTCATCCATGCTTTCCGGCGACGCTGTGGGAGCCACAACCGCCAACGTCTTGCCATCCTCCGCCATGTTTACATAGACCGAGCCCGCCCCGCCGCTGCTGTGTCTGACTGTAGCCGTCACTCAAACCCGTGTGTGACTCGGTACTGAGTGAAGCGCTGCTGCCACTAACCCCAACCCCCAACTCCGCCCCGCCCCAAATTCACCCAGCCTATAAACCATGCCCCACTCCCCTTACCCTACCCCTGCCCCCATTGGCATTGACCCTCTCCTGCTCCCTCCCGCTCCCTCCGCCCCTTCTCCTCCCCTCCGCCCCTTCCCCTCCCCTCCCCTCCTTCCCACTCCCCAGTATTCCCACCCCCTCCTGCCCTCTCCCCCTCACTCCCTCCCTCCCTCCCTCCCTCCCCCCTCTCCCTCCCTCCCTTCCTCCCTCCCCCCCTCCCTCCCTCCCTCCCTCGACCCTTCCATCCCTCATCTTCCTCCCCATCCCCCTCTCCCCATATACAATTATATTACACATACTTTTTTGTTGTTGGTAAATTAATTTTATTCATATAAATCTGTTGTCAGTGCTATGAATATAGCACTGGTCTTCCAGCATTTCAGCACTAACGCTTCCGACATTTCAGCACCAACTAACAACAGTAAAACCTCTCTAAATCGACCGACCTTGGGACTGACTTTAAGTGGTCCGTTTAGGGAGGTGGTCGGTTTAGGGAGTTAGAATATGGTTACAATGGTATTGCTGGGACCCAAATAAAGCGATCGATATAGGGGAGTGGTCGATCTGTTTAGGTGGTGGATTAGGGAGGTTTTACTGTAATTGAAAAAGTGTGGGTCGGTATTAAAATTAAAGCCCTTATACCCCAGTCACACAAGGCCTGCGTTAGCTTACGATCGATTTGTGATGTCCATACGTCCTCCTTACGACTGCCTTAAAGCCCCCCCCTTACGCACCGGTGCCACGGGGTCACCGACCTCCTGGCTACCATTTCGGAAATTTTGGACGCAAGGAGGTTGCAGCTGCTGCCCTTGCAACCTTCTTTCGACCAGTTTGGTCGGCACCATTAAAAAGTGGTTGGCAACTTGGCGTCGCCAGGGCACCGACCACTTGGTTGCCAACCCAGCGCCAATCCGGTGCCGATCCGGCACCAACCACGTTTTTTAATCAATGTATCGAGTGGGACGCTGGGTGGTTGGTGACCTTTTGAGCGTAAAGAGGTTGGCGGCGAACACAGGCTCTCGTGTGACTGGGGTATTAAATATTGAGCAGAGCCGCTATGATAACTACCGAGACGTTTATAAATTATAGTGCACATGCATGTGTGCGTGCATACATGTATCTGTGCTTGGGTGGATGGATGGATGTGTGAGTGTTGGTGTGTGTAGGCCTATGCCGACAAGTGTTGGATGGGGTTGAGGGTGGGGGGGGGGGGGTATCGTTACATAGGATGCTACCCTAATAATGTGTGTTTAAGGGGAGTACCCGAACATTAGTAACAATGAGTGTGTGTTGAAGGGGTGGGGGTGGGGATGGTGACGAGTGTGTGTGTGGGGGGGGGGGCGGGGGGATACAACCATAACAGTAGCCGGGTATATGAATGCATTTGCTCTCCGGACCGCACTTTGTCCACACCTCTTCTATCTCCTCCCCGCCGGCCCCGCTTCTCCTTGATAATGTCTGAAAAGAGTTCCAGAAGGGGGAGCTGGCCGGCATTTCACTTTCTATCTCTTACTCTGTCCGTGTCGGGCTCACCGACTGGTCACCAGAGAGCAAGGAGACACGGCCCTTTGACTCAACTCTCCTCATTTCTCTTTCGTCTATTACTACCCTCTTTTCTTTTCTTTTTCTCCCGGGATTACTTCTCCCCCTGATCAAGGGAGTTCTTTGCTTTGGTGGGGCCCTGTTCCCTTTTCACTGTTTCACTTTGTTCTTGCCTGCAGATCCCACCTTTTCCTGTCCCTTCCTCCTGAACCATCAGCTACTGGACACGAGTGCACAGCTACAATTGGACCGTTGATTCGGTACCGCTCCAACAACTCATCATCATTGTTGTAAAGTAGCCCCCGCTTCTATAACCACCATCTGAAGCTAAATCTTCATTCTGAAGAACGGACTGATTTATCAGTGCCGTTCTATATTGCTGCACTGCTGCATCCTGTAACCATCAAGGTTACAAAACACCCAAGAGTCAGTATATGAATGCAACCACCTGGAAAACAGTAGTACCAAGTGGTGGGTTTTGTAAGATATAGTTGTGTGCGTGTTCATGTGCATGTCATTTGTGTGTGGTGATGCATATTTCTGAAGAGATTTCATCGAATATAAATGTATAAGTTATACATAGACACAGCAATAACTATTCTTGTGATATTTTGACCATGTAATGTCCATGGACTGTCACCTTTAATTCTTGGTGTTATCAGTGATTGTATTATTCTATGTGGATTTACATTTATAATTCGGCTATTACATTGTAGGACTATAACGAAGATTTGAATGTAATGCATTACAGCAGCTGTGGCTCTGTTAAAATAGTACATAGTAGGCCTATATTGCTTCACTTCTCCATGTTGATTCTTCATCACTTATAAACTGCGTCTTTTGTTGTGTTACTACCATCGAAGTCGTCATCTGTTGACCTATTCATAGGATACTTTGTTCAATATTAAAGGGGGACCAATATCTTTTACATAGGTTAAAGCTGAAATATACGTATTCTGAAATGTCAGAATGGGAAGGGAGAGATGGAATATTATTGCATACTTTATATAGGATACATGAATAGATTCAATCGACTATTACAGTATTAGTAAAATGAAGCTTGTGATGCATTCGAGATGTTATGGTAGCATTATATTGCAGTGGATTACTTGTCCAATCCCCCTGTTATATAATTAGTGACTTGTGAGCTTAACAACAACAACTGAGAATTTTCCTTCATGCTGAATGACCCTAGTACTAGTAATAGTCATATCTTAGCCACATATGTGGCTAGTCAACTCAACCGATTTGGAACGTTAATCCAATTGATTATTTTCTCTCTCTCTCTCTCTCTCTTCTCCCCCACCCCCTAATGAACAAGAACTTGAGAACAAGTGGTTGGTAGCACAGTCCACACACCAGCAAATGACTCTCAAATGGGCTATTATCCGCCCCTGGTAGATTTATTAAAGTTGCATAGTCCGATAATTTTGAGTTTCTGTTATTTTGTGAGATAAATATATTAGGTTGATTGTTATAATCTACCTTACTTTTGTTTGAAATAATTTTATTTTAGGTAGCTAGCCTTTGGGATATTTGAAGTGCAAAAGTTCTAATTAAATTTTAGCAAGCATGCCGACACCCTGACACCATAGGCTTCCGCAGTAAATACCCCAGTCACACGAGAGCCAGCGTTCGCCGCCAACCTCCCTACGCCCAAAAGGACGCCAACCACCCAGCCTGCCATTCGATACACTGATTCAAATACGTGGTAGGCACCAGGTCGGCGCCAGGTCGGCGCCAGGGCGGCGCCAGGGAGGCGCCAGGGCGGCGCCGGCTGTCGCCGTATAAGGGCCGGGGGAGCACCAGGGCAGCATCAGGCATGCAGGGCGTCCATGGGGTGCAGTGCCAGGATCGGCGCTCCGACAACACAGATAGACTACAAAACAACTGTTTAGACAATGTAGCAGACTATATTAAATTTACATGGCTAGGGTTCTGTATTTCTATTAATTTTGAATAAAATACACGTTTTTTCACTACGCGTACGGCAAACTCAAGGCATTGTCAATGGTCGTGTGCACTCTTCCTACAGAAAAAGTGAAATATCTCTAAAACTACACCAAATAGAAACAAGCCGCTTAGTACACATATAGAAAACATGTTTACCAACAAGATTATATTGAATTTATAAGGTTAGGGTTCTGGATTTCTATTAATCTTTTAAGAAACTTAATGTTTTGCACTGAGCGTACCGGCAAACTCAAGGCTTGTTCAACACTAACCGCCAGGAACGCCACTGTAGCCTGTGTTACCGTTTTTCGCGGGAGTTGTCCCTCTCATCTGTTTATATACACGCTCTCTGCTAGAACTTTGAAGCCTGTTCAGCTGCTAAGAATATGGTGTCGCCACCTTATGAGAGACCGCACCAATAGTCTAGTTCCTAAACCCTCCGTGGGTGTTAGTGGCGCTTCAGTGTATCCACTTGGGTGAAACCAGAGAGCGTGTATATAAACAGATGAGAGGGACAACTCTCATACTAGACCGTGTAACAGCTGCCGACTGTGGTGCTCCAAGTGGTGGTTGTTGAACAGTTTACGCATATGGGCAAACTCAAGGCATTGTCAATGGCAGTGAGCAATCTTCATACAGAAAACGTTAAATATCTCTAAAACTACAACACCTAGAAACAAACTGATTGGAATACACATAGAAAACATGTTTACCAAAAAGATTATATTAAATTGATATGGTTAGGGTTCTGGATTTCTATTAATTTGGAATAAAACTGACATTTTTCACTACGCGTACGGCAAACTCAACGCATTGTCAATGGCGGTGAGCAATCTTCATACAGAAAAAGTGTAATATCTCTAAAACCACACCATCTAGAAACAAATCGCTTTGTACACATATAGAAAACATACTCAACGAATAGATTATATTAAATTTACAAGGTTAGGGTTCTGGATTTCTATTAATTTTGAATAAAACAAATGTTTTGCACTGCACGTACTGTCAAACTCAAAGCTTGTTCAACAATAACCGCCAGGAACGCCACTGTAGCCTGTGTTACCGATTTTCTCGAGAGTTGTCCCTCTCATCTGTTTATATACACGCTCTCTGGTGAAACCGCCATTTTTAAAGTCGCCAGCTATCCGCCGCGTGGAAAACAAACGAACTCGGGAATGCGCCGGCGGCGATTTGTATATTCGGGTGTAATCGATTATTCAACTCGGGTCACTCGAGCCACTGTTTTGTTTACACTCGGCGATTCGACGCTGATCGAGCTGCTACGTTAATATCGCTTGGAATTTAAGGTTAATTTAATTAAATTTAATTATTTTAGTATGTAATTCTGTTAAATATGATCGCATTC
Organism: Branchipolynoe longqiensis; assembly: GCA_030323885.1. Classification (NCBI taxonomy): domain Eukaryota; kingdom Metazoa; phylum Annelida; class Polychaeta; order Phyllodocida; family Polynoidae; genus Branchipolynoe; species Branchipolynoe longqiensis. The sequence continues at coordinate 42,234,753 of CM059189.1, forward strand.
AATAGATTTCGGCGTAATCGGTCCCTAACACTGCCGGGCACAAGCTGAGCCCATACTGGGAACCAGCAAATCTTGTTACTGTGTGAGCCTGTTGCCGGCACAATTTCAGCCAATCACAGCGCAGCTTTTGCATTGCAAATGGCCGCCGCCTATGGGGGCGGCCATTTTGAAGACAACAAACTGCCATTGCAGTTCAGATTAGCAGTGCCCTGGTCCCATACTCTCCCCACACATACTTGGTTCATTTAAACATAAAAACTAAACAAGATTGTGCTTGGAGAGCATTTGTCGGAGTACGCGCAGTGTCCCAGCGAGCTATAGCTGGTCCCTTTAAAGTTTTGGAAACCTCTGTGGAGAGGACTTCAACCAAAGACCCTATATTATAGGGTCTTTGCTTCAACCACTGCCGTGCAATCTATAGTATAATACATGTTTGTTGTTGTTTTACGTCCTAGCAACATCGAAGGTCATATCAGGACGCGTACTGACTTGTCACTTGCCCTGTCCTAATAATGCCGAGTGTCTGGCTAGGATGGTTGTTGTTTGTTTGCTGTTGTTTTACGTCCTAGCAACATCTAAGGTCACATCAGGATGGGTCTGGCTAGGAAGCAACACGTATCAATTTTAAATTAATACTAACACTAATAGACTATTTAATATAGACATTCTCTGGCTCACCACCGTGATACTTTCACAGGTATGAATTTGAAAATAGACAATGTTTTACTAACAACATCACCATGGCTGTGGAGTTTGGCAAAACTTGCCAGACTGGCATTGCCATAGGGCCAGGGCCCAGGCTAGCAGAGGGCAGTGTAGATAAAAGATTCACCCGGTACTTGTACTTGTAGTACACGGGTGAATACCAACCCGATATAAATACGGTCGAAAATAGCATTAGTATGGAACAACAAGTAGAATGCCTGGCACCAGTGTCAAATGGTTACTTATATCAACACAGAGTTGGTGAATGAGAGAGAATGCAAAAAGACAAGATGGCGGCCGCAGAACGCCATCGATTTCACTTTTAAATCTTATTAAACTAGATATTATATTATATTTTTCAACTCAAAGGTACCCAGACAGCACACAGTCATCGGCCCGACGGCGGCCCAACGGCGGCCGCTCTGGCGGCCCGACGGTGGAAAACGCCGTCGGGCCGACGTTGTTTTGTCCAACCTCCCGCCGTCGCCCCGACGGCGTCGCCCCGACGGCGGCTGCCGCCGTCGGGGCGACGGCGGCAAACTCCGTCGGGCCGACGTTGTTTTGTCCAACCTCCCACCGTCGCCCCGACGGCGGCTGCCGCCGTCGGGGCGACGGCGACAAACGCCGTCGGGCCGAAGTTGTTTTGTCCAACCTCTCACCGTCGACTCGACGGAACCCTAACCTTATAAAAATTCGTCAACATTGTTCAAATAGAACGCTGTCCAACGATCGCACGTGTTGTGCTGGCGACTCAAGCCGACTCGAAGTAAACAAACCGTAGCGGATGATTCAAATCGTATTAACACGAATAATTCCACTAATACTTCGTAATAAATTACAAAACTTTTACAAAACAATCTAAACATATTAATAAACATACCTGTTAAATAATTCCTTTAAATTCCTCCGATTTCTGGCGTTATTTGTTCAAATAGAACGCTGTCCAACGATCACACGTGTTGTGCTGGCGACTCGAGCCGGCGACTCGAGTCAGGGGGCGACTCGAAGTAAACAAACCGTAGCGGATGATTCAAATCGTATTAACACGAATAATTCCACTAATACTTCGTAATAAATTACAAAACTTTTACAAAACAATCTAAACATATTAATAAACAAACCTGTTAAATAATTCCTTTAAATTCCTCCGATTTCTGGAGTTATTGGTAGAAAAAGAACACTGATCAACAATCGCACGTGGTCCGCGGGCGACTCGAGCCGGAAAGCAAATTTAAAGAACTGCGCATGCGCGGCCCACCACGTCGGCTCGACGGTGGCTCGACGGTGGACCTGATGTGGAAAATGAATGCAAACCTGCGGCGGCCCACCACCGTCGAGCCGACGATGGCCCGACGGTGAATCAAAAGTGGAAAGGGATTGGAACCTAACGTCGGAACACCACCGTCGGGCCGACGATGGCCCGACGGTGAATCAAAAGTGGAAAAGGATTGAACCCTAACGTCGGAACACCACCGTCGGGCCGACGATGGCCCGACGGTATACCAAGTGTGGAAAATGAATGCAAACCTACGGCGGCCCACCACCGTCGGGCCGACGATGGCCCGACGGTGCTCAAAAGTGGAAAGGGATTGAACCCTAACGTCGGCCCACCACCGTCGAGCCGACGATGGCCCGACGGTGGCTCAAAAGTGGAAAGGGATTGATTCCCAACGTCGGAACACCACCGTCGGGCCGACGATGGCCCGACGGTATATCAAGTGTGGAAAATGAATGCAAACCTACGGCGGAACACCACCGTCGGGCCGACGGTGGCCCGACGGTGGAAAGTCGGTGCCGACGGACCGACCAATAGCCGACGTCGGGCCGACGGCTGTGTGCTATCTGGGTAGCGGGCTATCAATAAGACAGATGTAAAGAATAAATGCTGCTTCTTAGATTGTGACATTAGGCTCTCAATTCTTTGACCCGCATTTTCGACAGCTTTTATATAGTGCTGGTTTGCACCCCTACTGCAGCAGTACTGGGTGAATCTTGTATCTAAGGGCAGTGGAGAACAACATCAAAGGGAAAGGAAATGGGTGGTAAAGGGAAAATGGAGAAACATTTTATTGTATTACCATTACTATTATAGTTATACGGTCCAGCGACCGAAAAAGAGAGGTCAATTGTCACCCTGTACTATATCAGCATTGTAGAAGTGCTACACAGTTTCTGAACATTTGTTCTGACAAGGATGTAGGACACAAGGGTGCTACGTGATGAACGCATGGTTTTCGGGTGACGCATGGTTTTCGGACATTGAAGTTGTCATGTGAGTAAATGAAGGTGGCATGCTGCCACAACTGATATGATATAAAGCGTTCAGAGCTCCGGACCTCTCAATTTAACTTCCCGGCTAGAACTTATATATAATGGGTACTCACTGTTTATATGGGAAGTGGTGTTTCTTACAATTTCTGCGATTGTCATATAGTATATGTGGACGTTTTAATTAAATGTTTTGTTTTGCATCAACAATACCACAATTCTAGTTTGACAAATTATGACACGGCTATGTCTGAGTTAAGTTAGCTAATATGATAGACTTAAGCAACTTGAGTATGTGTTGTAGACAAAATCTTAACAACGAACGACGATCGTATGGATTCCAGGTTTCAAATCGAGGCTTGCAATGACGTAAATCGTAAACCACAGCTTTCTCAGCGTAAACAGAAACAGAAAAAAGAGGCGGGTAACTCTTTCCATGTAAAGGGGCTGTCACATTAGGGTTTTTTGCGGGAGCGTACGGCGGTGTTGCGAATTCCGAGGGACACCAGTTTGCGAGGGACACATCGCTTCTGCACATGCGTCAAAATCGAACAGCATCATCACTAACCTTATAAATTTAATATAATGTTTTGGTAAAGATGTTTCTTATGACCAGGTACCAAACGATATTTTCTAGAGGTGTAATTTGAGAGATATTTGACTCTTGGTATTTTCTGTATGAAGATGCTCACGGCCTGACAATGCCTGAGTTTGTCGACGCGCAGTCAAAACGTTAGTTTATCAAAATATATAATTCAAGAACCCACCATAAAAACTATAGTCTTTAGGAAACATGTTTTCTATATGTGTACCAAGCGATTGTTTCTAGATTGTAATTTGGGAGATATTTGACTTCTTCTGTATGAAGATTTGCTCACGGCCGTTAACAATGCATTTGAATGGAAGTGTCCCTGGCAAACTGGTGTCCCTCGGAATCCGCATCAGCGGCTTAAGCGCGTTACGTCATATACATCGGTATACGCCACCATATGCTATGCATACGCTATGCATACGCCGTCATACGCCGATCCTCCAACAAGCATGTTTCCGTGCTCAAAATTTTCAGCGTATGGCAGCATATGGATCATACGCTGCTCATACGCTAGGCGTACGCTATGCATATGCTGGCATAGGTTGCGCATAGGTTAGGGGTATGTCGGCATAGGTTGGGCGTACGCTGGATTGACACCCGCCGGGTGTCTCTTGCGTACCCCCAACGTTCTGTAAAAGTGGTGTCACACTATGGCGTATGGCGTTAGCGTATGGATTTTCGACCCATACGCTTCGCATACGCTATGCATACGTTATACATACGCCGTCATATGCCGCCATACGCCCTCATACGCGCGTCCGTCCAATTTTTTTTTGAGCATGCTCAAAATTTTTCGCCTTATGGCAGCATATGGCTCATACGCTGCTCATACGCTATGCGTACGTTGACATAGGTTACGCATAGGTTGGGCGTACGCTGAACTTGTCAATCACAACTGTCAAACCTCATCACAGTATGCCGCGCATAGGTCGGGATACGCTTTGAATTTGCCGCCATAGGCTAGGGGTAGGTTAGGCATAGGTTAGGCATACGCTTCAGATGCCGCTGGGACCTTGGGGCATAGCGTATGACGGCGTATGGGTCGAAAACCGCATACGCCGGCATACGCTAACGCCATAATGTGACAGGGCCTTAAAAGTTACTGAAGATGTTAGGGTGCTGCCCGATCTGGTCAAACTACGTTCAATAAGATTTTATATGTCTTTACGAATATAGCTGTCATCTGACATCGCACTGTAACTGTCTAAAAACAGATGACGTAGGTATCCGTCCTTCAGACAAAAATAGATGCGCCGATTGATCTTTTCTGACCCCCACCTGTTTAATGTTTTGGAGACCACTTTCTCACCTGTTACCATCAATTACTACGTATTCTAAACTTGTCATGTTTTGCATTAACCAACAATGCTATCAAAGCTAAAACTAATTAAGAGACCGGCGCGAACAAAGACAACGCGCTATAAAGTGTGTTATGGAAAGAAAGAAAAATACCAAAGACAAAATAAGAAAACCAGCATTCTAGTAATAAGATTAAGAATACACACTCGAGTATATTTTTCCTTTCCCTTTATTCAATTATTGAGTACATATCTGTTAACAATAGGCTAATGATATTTCCTTCGGTCAAACAATCTTGATTATTACATGACAAACATAAAATGATATTTTATATATTTGGGGACATCTAGTAGGCTTATAAGCTATGCCCGTGAGAAGCAAAACAAACACACGTGTTCGCTACATGACAGTAGGTTTACGTTGTGATGCCACAAGACACATTTTCCAAGCTTGAAAGTGTTATTAAATGTAATTGGACAATTTATCATGGCCAGAAATACTCCCATGACCTTAATAATCTAAGCATTTATAATAATAATAATAATAATAATACAATATTTATTTCCACATGATCAATGTACACATAAGTTGATATTTATATCGGTAATTCTTTTCACCTGAAAAGGGAGAAAGCAGAAGTACAATACCTCATTTAAAAATAAAACAGATACATTGCTTATACCATAGAAATAATAAATAGAAAAATAAAAGTTAAAAGCATATCCACATTACCCTCAATACTGTACTCACTAGACCTATCATTCCTCTATAGATACAAGGATCTGCATCAAATTAGCACTAGCTATTATTGAATAAGATACACAATTATGCTAGACGTGCAATCCTATATAATTCATGTATCCTATATAATTATAATTTAGCAGTATATTATAATTATAATTAATTTAACAGTACACTTTCTTCAAATAACAACCACTCCTGGATAGATACAAGGATGTGCATACGCACCTATTGATTAATAGATAAAATAATTCACCTGCATACATGCTGATGTTAGCTATTGTTATTCACTCCCAGACACGAAATTGAAGGTGTCTGAGACCCATTCTTTTAATTGGGCAACGTCCCTGCTGTCCACCCTTGTAGGGCTGACTCTAGACAAAAACTCCAGTATATATGCTCATAATCACAAACATCTTGCTTGGACCTATAATACCAGGGAATTGATTTACTCATTTTAGCAAGCAATACTCGCAGAACGAAAATGGACGTGCATTGAGATTATAATTGGAGAAGCCTAGCACATCAATACCTATATAACTCAATAAACTCTCAATAATAACCGTAATAAATAATTCCATCGCTAACACCCCCAAAATACATTAAGAATACACAGATTAGCAAACACAAGTTATATAATATGACACACACTTTCTACTGTATTTCCTGATTTTATGTTAACTGGTACTCCTCCTACTAAAGTCAAGTACTTACGACCCTTTATGACTGATGACTTTAGAGATGACAGGGATATTAAGAGACAGTGTCGCAAGTTATATGCTCAGGGAAATATGCTCATCAGGAAATTTCATATGTGTACAGCTGATGTCAAGGTAAATTTATTTAGAACTTTCTGTACTCCCTTGTATACTCCACAGATTTGGTGGAACTATAGAATGCATAGCATTAGAAAACTGAATGTAGCATATAATGACATTGTGAGGTTATTACTCCGTCTACCTAGGTATCACAGTGCTAGTCAGCTGTTTGCCAATATTGACGTGCCAGCCTTCCAGGCTGTTATCAGGAATCTAATATTCAAATTTATTACTAGACTCGATCAGAAAATGTTATAATACAGGGACTTGTGAAAATAGAAGCGAGTGATCTCTGATTTACGTCTGCTATATGAAGGCATTGGTACAAACTACTGTATGTAGACCAACATTTTGATATTGGTTAGTATGGTAGTATTCATAGTATTACTCATATCTTATTCACATCTTTTATCTACCCTCTACAAATATGGGATGAACCCGTTATCAACCCACAGAAAGGAACACACTCTATAGGGTTGAGTGCCGGGTTATCGGTCGGATTCGAACTCTCTACCTATTACTTATTAGCTTAACT